>JAAOAW010000028.1:0-21836 GCA_013186925.1 Fusarium succisae | reverse complement strand
GGACTAGTTTCCCTGTTTGAAACCCCCACCGTCACACGTAGTGGTTAGGTGTGACCGTTACACTATTTACTTATAACTCTTTAAGTAATTTTCTTATGCTTTCCTAAACTTTACTTTTAACCTATATTCTAAGAAATTACTATAAGAACTTAGAGCTAAAGGCAGATTCTTTTTATAGTATTTTTATCTATTAAAAAAGAGGCTTATTTAAGTTATTTATACCTTATACTTAGCCCTTAGTCTTCTATTAATATACCTACTCCTTATTACCTTTATTATTAGCTTCCTTTTCTTTTTTATAATAGGAGTAGCTATTAGGCTAGTACTAAAGGCTTAGTTTAGTATATAAAAGTCTTTTTTTACTTTTTTCCTAGCCTTTATACCTTAACTTATTTAGATTTCTAATTTTATAAAAAAGCTTAAAAGTAGGCTTTCTAGTAGTATTAAAAGTAGTTTAAATCTTATTTAAGTATATTTTATTAGTATTATACTTTCTTTAACTTTTAACTCTGCTTTCTAAGTAGGTAAGTCTTTAATTAGGCTTTTAAGGTATATTTCTTATATTTCCTTTTTATTAAGGCTTTAAATTAGGTTTAATACTTAATTAATTTATTTAGAACTTAAGAAAGCTTATAACCTTTATTATACCTTTTTAAGGGTTTATTCCTTAATAGTTTCCTTTATCTATGCCTTATTAATACTAAAGAATTCCTTTTTATTAAAGATAATATTTTAAGTTATATAGACCTTATTTATAATAAGGTTTTATACTTTAAAGATATTTAAGGAATTATATTTAACTAGATATTCTATCTATACTTTTAAGCTTATTTTTAATTAAAGGCATTTTTCTTTTTTCTATACCTTTATTATTAGTAAAAATGCCTTATATTTAATACTTTTTATATAGCTAATTTGTGACGGTTGGGGTTTCAAACAGGGAAACTAGTCCGTACTAGGTTTATGTTTGTAGATTGCGTAGGGCGTTATACTGAGCACGTTAGTTTAAAGTCACGTCTCTTAATAGTCAATAGTGCGGGTAAGGCTTATTGAGGTAAAGAAGTGTTATTGATAGCTGGTAAGCTAAGTTCTATCTAATGCTAAATGAATGTATATATACTGGGGTGATTGTGTAAGGAACGACGAGTTCCTGGGACGAGTCGTTCCTAGTGCGCAGCGTTCCTGGCGCGCAGCGCTCCAACATCCGTCGTTCTAACATGATGAGAGCGTTTGGTTAGTTACTGTAAGTCAGGTGGGTCTTCTATGGCTAACGCCTTGTATGGGTCTTTGTGGGGTACACGTGACGTAGTCGCTAGGGTCGTAACACGATCTCTCCCCTCTGTTAGGTCTTGCCCTTAAGACCTATCATCCTGGCTACCAGGATTCTCTTTTCGGTTGGTCCTAACTTAACCCTTTTATTAACATATTACGCAATGTCTGACCGTATTTCTAAACAGTACTCCCGCAAATCTCGCCAATCTCGCGAGGTCGATAAGGAACTTAAGCGAATTCGTAAGGAGCGTGAGATTACTGCGCTGGCTGATTCTGTTTGTAACTTTGGGGATAAAGCCGAAATGCCCTGCACTTGTTGTTTTCATAGGAATAAGCAGTGCGTGATATCTGCGGATTCCAGTTGTTGTGATGAGTGTATTTGAAGTAAAAAATCCTGTAATAGTACGCGGGTTGCTTCTTCGCGTAAGTCATTCCTTGCAGTCTTGTTATTTTCGTTTCTTAGAGTGCTGATTTCCTTAAGTTATAACTTTGATAAAGCAGGAAAAGAAGTTGGAAAATAATGAGGATAAAGCGAGTAAGGATCTTCTCAGGCTTTACGAGGAAATGGCTGCCTTGTAGTCCTGTCTGGCTGCCGCTGCCGGTCGTTTGTTGCGTATCCGTAAAATCAAGAGTAGGGTAAGAGAGAAGCGTTCTGAAGCTACTCGTCGGGGTTTACAGGAGGTAGAGCAACAGGATAACTTATTATCGATATTGGATGCTTATGAAAATGCGCTGGTCGAGGACCTCCAGGTTGACCACGTCCTGAATGATGTTGATTAGTCTGCTCTTGGTTTAGGGGATAATTTTCTTAATGCTTTACCCTTGTTCGATTCTAGTAAAAACTCTTTAGGAGTCGTTGAGCATTAGCGAGATGTTTAGGTGGTTCCTATGTGTTTTCGCTTTCTGGGTAGCCTTTCCATTTAATCAGGTATATGGTTTGTCTATTGATTTTGTCTATGTCTCTGATGGCTTCTGCTTCGTAGAGTTCTGGTCCGTCGATCTCTTCTGGTTCGTTGCCGATTTTGACGTGAATTGTATTGGCTGCTAATTCAAGTAGTGCCACGTGGAAGACTTTGTGGAGTCTGACCTTCATAGGTAGGTCTAACTTATAGTTGTTCTTTAAAATCTTCCTGACTATCTTATAGGGTCCGATGTATTTGAAATCAAGCTTGTGGCTTGGTTATTTCGTGGTGATGTTTTTTGTGGATAGGTATACCATGTCTCCCTCCTTGAAGGTTGGTCCTTCTAGCCTTTTGGAGTTATAGTACCGTTATATCCGTTTATTGACGAATTCCAGTTCCGTTTGGAGTTCGTTATGTACATTCTTTAGGTCCTTGCTCTTGATTATAGCTGCAGGGTTGACGATTTCGGTTTCTTGTGCGTCGTAGTATGCTTTTAGTGTGTAGCCGAAGTTGGCATCCGAGGGTGTAAGCCTAGTACTTTTGTTATAGGCGGTGTTATAGGCTAGCTAGGCGTATGGTAGCTTCTTGACCCAGTTGTCTTGTTTGTAGTTAATATAACACCGTAGGTACTGCTCTACTACCTGATTTATTTATTCCGTCTGTCTATCTGCTTAAGGTCTGAATGCTATCGTAAGTCTATAGTTAACTCCCATGTAGGCCATTAGTGCTTGCCAGAACTTGCTAGCAAATATCATGCCTCTGTTAGTGAGGATTTCCTTAGGTAATCCTTATTCTTATACTATCCTGTTGTAGAAGACGTAAGCCATTCATTTGGCGTCCGTGTCTTCTCTATAGGGTACGTAGATTAAAAACTTCGTAAGTCTCTCAACAATAACCATAATACTGTCATAAAAGATTCCAGTTAAAGGTTCTTCTGACCACAGTAACTTGGTAATAAAATCCATTGTAAGTAAGCTTTATAGTGCTTCTGCTACTTTAAGAGGTTATAGTTCTCCGTAAGGCTTGTGTCGTCGTGCCTTCGTTCTTACGCAGATGTCGCATTATCTAATAACCTTTTCTACCATAGATCGCTTAACCTGGTATCCATATTATAGAAGTCTTTTCAGGGTCTTGGTAACTCCCTGATATCCGTGCACTGGATATCCGTGGAACTTGCGTATGAATTCTTCGGGTTCGCCTGGGATTTCCTTGGTGGTTGCCATCTGCATCTATCCCAGCGTCTGCATTTATTAGGTGAATCTGTATTCTTCCTTCTTGTTCTTTTCTAGTACTTGTTCTTTTGCTTTTGTAGTACTGGTGTTATAGTCCGGTCTGCGACTAATTGCGTCTGCTTTTTCGTTCTCTGATCCCTTGCGGTGAATAATTATAAAGTTAAACTTGTATAGGTATTCTGCGTAGCGTAGTTGTCGTCGATTAAGTTTGTAAGTTATAGCGAAGTATAATATGTTCTGGTGGTCGGTATAAACCTTGACCTGGTGCTTACTTCCTATAAGGTAGTGTCTAAACTCCTTGAAGTAGTTAATAATTGCTAAGAATTCTTTGTTGTAGATAGGGTAGTTGAGCTCTGCTCTGTGCAGCTTGTGTAAGTAGAACGTAACAGGGTGCAATCTTCCTGCATTGTCTTGCTGACCGATTTGTCCTCCTAGAGCGAAGTCTAATAAGTCTGTCTCTAGTTTAATTTCTCTCTCTGGGTCAAAGATGGCTAATACTGGTCTGCTGATGATAGCTTCTTTAAGTCGTTTAAAGGCTGTCTGAGCCTTGTTATTCTATTTAAAAGGCTTGTCTTTCTTAGTAAGTTCTGTCAGAGGATTCGCGATTTTGCTAAAGTCCTTGATAAATCGTCGGTAGTAATTGGCAAAGCCTAAGAAGGCTTGTACTTCCTTAACGTTATTGGGTATCTTCCATTCTGCTACTGCGGAGATTTTCTTTTTTTCTATGCTAATTTCTCTGGGTGTAATGGTATGTCCTAAGAAGTCTACCTTTGTAATGTGAAAGTGACTTTTCTCTGGTTTGACTAGTAATTTGGCATCCTGTAATGTTTTTAAAACCTTATGGACGTGTTCCTTGTGTTCTTCTTTGTTATCCGAGAAGATTAGGATATTATCTAGGTAATAGACTATAAAGATGTCGAGGTACTGTCGAAGTATACTGTTAATTATCTGCTGAAACGTTGCGGGTGCGTTAGTGAGACCGAATAGCATTACTACATATTTAAAGAGTCCGAATCTGGTTCTGAATGCTATTTTCTACTTGTCTCCTTCCTTAATATGGATTAGATTGTACGCGCCTTTGAGGTCTAGAGCGGTAAAGATCTTTTTGCCTTGTAATCGATCTTTAAGTTCCGTGATGAGCGGAAGTGGGGTTCGATCCTTGATGGTTTTCGCGTTGACCGGTCGGTAATCGATGACGGGTCTGTCCTTTCCGTTCTTTTTCGGTATAAAAAACATTGATAATGCTGATGATGAGCTAGATTCCCTGATGTAGCCCTTGCTTAGCATCTCCTTAATGTATTCCTTCTGAACTTGTAGCTCCCTTTGATTTAGTGGGTATAGCTTCTGAAATGGCAAGTTGTTGTCTGTGAGGTTGATTTCGTGGTCCCATTAACTGTGTTCGGGGACTCCTGTGTCTAGTTCTTCTGTAAATAATTTGTCGTATATGCAGTATTCTTCCGGTACATTCGCTAGTCTATCCTGGCTGGCTGTTAGTTCTGACTCCTTTCGTGGGTCTTATTGTTGGAGAATGCCTAGGATCTGTTTCTTGCTTTGTATGCCTCTCTTGTGCTTGTATTGTACTCCTTTTAGAGGTGGTAGCTGCTTTGTTCCACGCTTACCCATGCCTTCTCTGGTGGTCAGGGTTTAAGATCTCTTGTTGTTCCTTGTGATCGTTTTTCCATTATTATTGGGGTTACTAGGGAAGGTAACCTGGCCATTCCTCCAATTAATGGATGGGTTTTCTTGTTTAAGCTATGTTATGCCTAGGAAGATATCTATATCCTGTCCCAGAGGTATAATGTCAAAATCTACTCTTTGTTTTCTTCCTTTGACAAGGATCTTAAGGTGATCGGTCTTTTGATCCACGATGCCATTATTATAGTTAAAGAACTGTCCTTCTGCGTTAATAAGCGGGTAGGGCGATGATTTCTTCTTCTATAGTATTCTAAGCTCTGTAACTATTTTTAGGTTAATGAAGTTCCGTCGTGCTCTACTGTTAACCCAAGCATCTAGCCATCTTCCCTTAATCTAAACGGGTAGCACTAGGCAAATTGGTATACTTGTTGTTTATATCACTCCCAGAGCACTTGCGTCTTGTCGTAGACTCTGCTCTTTGCGCATCTGTGGCTCTGTTATAGATGGCGTCTGTCTTTTCCCGAGGCGTCGCGATGGACTTTCTTGCAGTCGCTAACGTAGCATCCTTCGCCGTCGGTGCAGTCGTTAATGAATTCTTCGTCGAACAGTTGCTATTGGAAGTGTTCTTCTAATTCCTTAAATTGTTCTTTATCCATGTTTTGTTGCTTGTTGTCTAGGTGTAGGCCGTCTGCCTCCTATTGACATTGTAGCTCGTCGGTGTCTTCTGAACTGGTGTTGTTATATAATACTGCTTTCTTAGGTATGTACTTTCCTTGAGTTATCTCGTTGAACTCTTTTTCCGCTTCTTTAATTGTTTATTAATTCTGTCTGATTCTGTCTAGGAGATCTTTGTTTTTATAGATCTGTTGGTAGTGCGCTATACTGAATTGTAGTTCTAGCACTCTGAGGTTGTTGTGCTATATGAAAGGTAGGTATCCTTCCGTTTTTTCCTTTCTATAGGGTTTATCGTTAGGTGTGCCGGGTATTGTGACTGGAAAACAGTCGTTGTTGAGCTTCTTTTGTTTGTGTATGTTACACTAATGGTTTCTGCATAAGACCTATGATATATCTTGGTGTTATTCGTGCGTAGGAAGTGTTTGTATATTGTCCTGAAGGTTGAACTCCTTTTCCCTGTGTCGTGGGTTCATAGCGTCGCTGGTGTAATAAGCTCTAACTGGTATCGTGCTAATTGTGTTGGTGTTCATATATTCCCTGGCTCCCTGTATGCAGAAGTCCTCGTGATCTAGGTACGTTCTGGTTCCATATTTGTCGTAGAGTGGTTTGTACTCTTATTTCTATTTTTGTTCGATTTCCTTGTCTCTGTGGCGGAGGTATCGTGCTGCTTGTCTAGCTGCGCCTCCTTTGTGCCCTATACTTCGGTCTTTCTTATGTCGTTGTGTACGGATGTTGTCTCCTGCCTTGCGTTCCTGTTTCTATGCTTCTTCCGTGTCTTAAAGCGTGGTTCTGGTTGGGATATCGTCGATGGTTTGTAAGGCTTGCTTTTGTTTGTCCTGGTTAGGGGTAACTGGGCTTCCTTGTCTTATCATTCCCAAGGTTTGTGGTTTTTTAAGCTTTTTTCGTTTCCTGAATTCTTTGATTTTCTTTTCTTTGGCTTCCTGCCTTCTTTTCTGCTGTTGTGCTTGGATATGTTTCTTTTTCTTAGGATCCTGTATATACTGGCGATACTTTTCTTTCTAAGTCTTGTTTTTGCGTTCTTTTTGTTCTTTTTTAGTGACGTTTTCGTCCTTCTTACGTCCTGAAGCGTAAGGTTCTGGCTCTATTTAGTTAATCCCTATTCCTCTGATGTTAGGCATGTCGTACCTACTTCGGGTTATCCCCAGCGTCTGGGTTCTTGCTGCTATTTGTGGTTCTGTCTGCTGGGTTAGTCCTAGAGTTTGCCTACCTTGGTTAGGATCTTGTGGCTTGCGTGGTTCCGGGCATTGTTGTGCCATGTGTCTGAACTGGTTACAGTTATAGCACTTGCATTTGGTCATGTTGCGTGGTTTGCGTTTGCGATTCTCTGGCTGTGTGGCTTCTAATGCTATAGGGCCTGACTGGGTTCCGTATGAGGTGTTGTTGCGGTGATTACCTTGTTGTTGTCCTTGGTTTCGGGAGTTACCCTGGTTGTTATTGTGTCCTTGATTAGGGTAGTAGGGGTTGAAGTTGCTCCCTTGTCCTGTCTTTGCGGATTTCTCCTTTCTGCGTTTATACTGTCTTTTGTCGATCTTGATCGCCATTGCGACATACTCCGTGATGTTATCCGGTCGGTCTGCCTTATATAGCTCGTCCTTGACTTCTTTTTTAAGTCCTCTGTAATAGACTTCTATAAGGGCCTTGTTGTCCTATTGAGTCTTTGAAGCGAGCTGCCTGAATTTGGCGGAATACGCAGCATATGAGTGAGTTTGTTTGAGTGTCATGATTTCGGTGGCTGCTTATTGTTCTTCATTAACTACTCCGAAGTTATTCTTGAGTGCGCTCTTGAAGTTGCGCCAGTTGGTAAAGATGTTAATGGTTTCCTGATCCTGCATAATCTCTTTGTTCTTAAGGTAGTCCCTAAGGATGGGTTTGAACTAGTCCTTGGCATTTCCCTGGATTAGTAGTGCGGTGAAGAGCACTTTCTTTGTGGCAGTGTTTAGCTTGGTTGGAAATAGGTGGAAATAGCCCTTTATTTAGGTTAGGAAGGGGACTACATCCGTAGCTTGTCCTCTGAAAGGTTCCGGTTTGGGCGGCTTCAGCGCTTTGCCGATGTCTTGTTCCGTTTGGGGATTATTGCGTGCGTTCCTGGCTGGGGCTGCGTCCTGTTTGCAGGCACGTGCCTCTATGTTGCGGATGGTGTTGTAAAGCTGATGGATCTCGGCTATTATCTTAGCGAGGCTAGGTGGTTCTCCAGTGTAGGGAGGTGCTAGGCCGGTGTTGCTAGATATCTCGACAGTATGATATTGCTTAGTCGTTTAATGCAATACGTTCTGAATAAGAGCTATTAACGTGTAACGGTTGGGGTTTTAAACAGGGAAACTAGTCTGTACTAGGTTTATGTTTGCAGATTGTGTAGGGCGTTATACTGAGCACGTTAGTTTAAAGTCACGTCTCTTAATAGTCAATAGTACAGGTAAGGCTTATTAAGGTAAAGAAGTGTTATTGATAGCTAGTGAGCTAAGTTCTATCTAATGCTAAATGAATGTATATATACTGGGGTGATTGTATAAGGAATGACGAGTTCCTAGGATAAGTTGTTCCTGGCGCGCAGCGTTCCTGGCGCGCAGCGCTCTAATATCCGTCGTTCTAATATAATGAGAGCGTTTGGTTAGTTGCTGTAAGTCAGGTGGGTCTTCTACGGCTGACGCCTTGCATAGGTCTTTGTGGGGTACACGTGACGTAGTCGCTAGGGTCGTAACATAATTTAAGGCTAGTTACTTTTTTTTATAGTTAGAATATTTAAAAAGAAGCTCTTATATAGGGTTTTTTACTTTAGTTATTACTTTAGTATTTAGTTTAGTATATATACTACTATTCTTACTATTTTAGGCTATAGACCTAAAGGAAGGTTACTATTAATTATTAGTAGCCTTACTTTCTTTTTAATTACCTCCCTAAAGCGCTCTTTAGAGCTATTTTATTATTAAGTTCTTAGTATACTTTTATGTACTTTAATTCCTTTAATTTCCTTACTTAAAAGCTATATATATATTAAATACCCTTTTTATAGCTTATTATTAGTCTTTATAACTTATAGTCTAACTTTATATATTATTTTAAATATTTAAGTAAAGTACTTAAGTATTACTAGTAGATTTTTATTATAGTAATTTATAAAGTAGTAGTCCTAATATAGTCCTAAATAGTAGTTTATAATTATAATATATAATATATAACTGTTTATCCTTACTAAATAGTTATAAAAATTAATTAAGACTCTTTCCCTAGCTTTTAAGGGTTATTTTTATAGTTTATAATACTCTTAATATTTTATCTTAGCTAATATATATATATTATATTTTACTATTATTAGATTAAATATATATTATATTTTACTATTATTAAACCTTTAATATTAGCTTTAAAGGTATAATTTACTAAGCACTTTAAACTCCTTAGTCCTAGATATCCTAGTTAATAGTACTATATTCTAGCTAAAGCCTTATTAGGCTTATTTATAGTTTAAGAGTTATACTAAAGATATCTTATAGTAAATAAGGCTTATTTGTTTTAAGAGTATAATTAAGTATATATTAGTTATATTCTTATTTAAGCTTATATAATACTTTACTATTTATATATCTTAGTATATTAGTACTATTTTATTAGTTTTATTAATACCCTATTTATTATAGCTTATATAGTAATACTAGGTTAGTACCTATTTCTAGGCAATAGGCTATATAATATAAAGTTATTATTTAAGGCTTATTTTATAAGTTTATAACTTAAATTTCTATATCCCTATATCCTTATATTAATAGCTATTTAGATTTAGTATATACTCTTTCTTTATATTAAGTAATCTTTATTAACTTAAATTACTTTAAATTATTAAATATATATAGTATAGTTCTAGAGTCTAGGATATATAAATTATATAATAAGTATTTACTACTTAAGGCTAAAAAGGTAACTACTTTTTCTAAGATTAAGGGGCCTATTAGGGATAGTTAACTTAACTTTTCCCTTAAGATGTTATTCTTTATTTAAAGTCTTTAATAAAGTTTCTTAATTTCCTTATTTCTTTCTAAGTATTATTTAAATAGGTCTAGCTATATTACAACCCAAACAGAGAAAGCGCTTACGTCACGTATACCTTATATTTTTCTTCTAATTATCTATAGTTACTACTTACCAGGGGGCTCCGCCAGTAACCACTAAGCATTAGTTACTAGTAACTAAGTAAAAACACTAGTAATTCCAGATAATTACCAGTAATTCTTAGGAATTACCTCTTCGCTAAATACTAAGGATAGTAACCCTCCTAGTATATATATATTTATTTAGCATTAAATAGAACTTAGCTTACTAGCTATTAATAATACTTCTTTACCTTAATAAGCCTTACCTATACTATTAACTATTAAAAGATATAACTTTAAACTAATATACTTAGTATAATACCCTATATAATCTGTAAATATAAACCTAGTATAGACTAGTTTCCCTATTTAAAACCCTAATTATTATATATTAATAGCTCTTATTTAGAATATATTATATTAAATAACTAAGTAATATTATACTATTAAGATATCTAGTAACACCGGTCTAGTACTTCCTTATACTAAAGAACTACCTAGTCTTACTAAGATAATAGCTAAGGTCTATTAGCTCCGTAATACTATTTATAATATAAAAGTATATATCTATAAACAGGATATAGCCCTAGTTAGGAATATATATAGCAGTCCCTAAATAAAATAAAATATTAGCAAAGTACTAAAGCTACCTAAACTAGAACCTTTTAAAGGACAAGCTATAGATATAGTCCTTTTCCTAACCTAAATAAAGGGCTACTTCTACCTATTCCTAACTAAGCTAGATACTGCTATAAAGAAAGTACTCTTTACTGCACTATTAATCTAGGGAAATACTAAGGATTAGTTTAAACCTATCCTTAAGGACTACCTTAAGAATAAAGAGATTATATAAGATTAAAAAACTATTAATATTTTTACTAACTAATATAACTTTAAAAGTATACTTAAAAATAACTTTAAAGTAATTAATAAAAAATAATAAGTAGCTACTAAAATTATAATACTTAAGTAAACCTATTTATATACTATATATTTTACTAAGTTTAGGCAGCTTGCCTCTAAGACCTAGTAAGATAATAAAGCTTTTATAAAAATCTATTATAAAGGACTTAAAGAAAAAGTTAAGGATAAACTATATAAGGTAAACCGGCTTAATAATATTATAAAGTATATTATAATTGTTACGACCCTAGCGGTTACATCACGTGTACCCCATTATTTTTCTCCAATCACAGGAACGGACCCACCACCTCACATTGGACCGACCTTCCAATGCTTTCGGTCCAGAGATAAGATAAGGACCGACGACTTTCGTTTAACGGTCCTACAGACCGACATATAAACAATATCGGTCCTGAAGGGACCGACCCCAACGCACCCTCGGTCCTCACGAAGACCTCTAGTATATATACACATTCATTTAGCAGTAGATAGAACTTAGCTCACCAGCTATCAATAACACTTCTTTACCTCAATAAGCCTCACCCGCACTATTGACTATTAAGAGACGTGACTCTAAACCAACGTGCTCAGTACAACGCCCTACGCAATCTGCAAACATAAACCTAGTACGGACTAGTTTCCCTGTTTGAAACCCCCACCGTCACAATAATAGTAATTAAGATTAATAAAAAACAGTATAAATATAAAAAAGAAAGATCTATAAAGACAGGATAAAGAAGTAACTTTAACCCTTACTACCCTAATTAAAGACATAATAATAACTAGAGTAACTCCCGAAGCTAAGGATAATAATAAGGCAGTTACTATAATAACACCTTATACAGGACTTAATTAGGCCCTATAACGCTAGGAGCTATATAACTAGATAACCGTAAATAAAAACCACAAAATATATCTAAATATAAGTATTATAACTACAACTAGTTTAGATATATAGCATAATAATGCCTAGAACCACGCAAGCCACGAAATCCTAACCAGAGTAAGCAAACACTAGGACTAACCTAATAGCCCAAACCCCAGATAGCGCAGTAAACCTAAACGCTAGGAATAACACGAGGTATATACAACATAGCAGAAACAACCGCCCTATACGAAGACAACATACCAGAAAAGGGATAGAACCCAAACAAGGGAAGTTCTATCAAGGAACCACGGAACAATTTCCCTACACATAAAGAGGCTAGTGTGGACAAACTGGACAGGAAAAACCGCAAAGAACAAAACCAAGTCTAACGAGAACGCTATGCACAGAGAATGCTACTTAAAGAAGAGTACCGCAAGAAACAGACCATCTACCAGAAAAGACAAAAATTAAAAATCCAGAACAATGCAAAACTAAGAGAACAAATTAACGCTAAACAAAAAGAACAGAGGCAAAACAAGAAGCTGGGAAGGCCCCAGACCTTAGGAATGATAAGACAAGGTAAAACAATTGCCCCTAGCACGGAACAATCACAGTCATTACCAATAGTAAACAACATCCCTATCAGAACCAAGCTTGTAAAGAAAGAAGCAAGATAGAAACAGGAAGTCAAGGATAAAAACAACATACAACAATCCTACCACCGACAATCCTAAAGCATAGGACACAGAGGAGGATCAGCACAAGTCACAGCCTAATATCTTCAAAAACAAGACAAGGAAATTACAAAGATATAGATACAAGACTATAACATAGAATACAACAAGCAAGGACTTAGAATTTTCAAAACACATAATAACCTCTGCATACAAGGAGCAAGAAAACACGCTAATATAGAAAAAAGAAGTACTATTTACGTTAAAGCCTATCACACTAACAACACACTCAACCCACTGCATAAGGAACCCGGTTTTAATACGCAAGACAATATCCAGATAATGCCAATAAACCCCAGACACGATAAAATATCGTAGGTATTATACAGAAGCTACTAGTATAAATAACACAAATAAGAACAGATAGATAATAACTGCTTCCCGGTTACCATAGAAAGAACACCTAATAATAGACCCTACCTACAAGAAGAAACAGAAGGCTATCTAGTCAATATATAGTATAACCAACTAGAAGTTATAGAACTACAATTCAATATACCACTTTACAGACAGATCTACAAAACTAAGGATCTCCTAAATAGAATTAAATAAAGTTAATAAATAATTAAAGAAGCAGAAAAAGAGTTCAATAAGATAACTTAAGGAAAGCACATACCTAAGAAAGCAGTATCAGTTAACAACACCAGCTTAGAAAACACTAATAAGCTATAATATCAATAGAAGGCAGATAGCCTATACCTAGATAATAAGTAATAAAATATAAATAAAAAACAATTTAAGGAATTAGAAAAACATTTCTAATAGTAACTATTTAATAAGGAATTTATTAATAACTATACTAATAGTAAAGGATACTATAATAGTAACTATAAAAAGATTTACTACAATGCCTTAGAAAAAGACAGATACTATCTATAATAAAGCTATAAATATATAAAGAGAGTCTATAATAAGATATAAGTATTCTGGGAGTAATATAAATAATAAGTATACTAATTTACCTAGTACTACCTATTTAAATTAAAGGAAAATAGCTAGATACTTAGGTTAATAGTAAAGTATAATAAAACTTTATTAACTTAAAAATAGTTATAAAGCTTAGAATACTATAAAAAAGAAAATTATTACCTTACCTACTTATTAATATAAAAGGATAGTTCTTTAACTATAATAATAGTATTATAGATTAAAAGACTAATTACCTTAAGATCCTTATTAAAAGAAAAAGATAAAAAGTAGATTTTAATATAATACCTTTAGAACAGGATATAAATATCCTCCTAGGTATAATATAGCTTAAATAAGAAAACCTATCTATTAATTAAAGGAATAGCCAGGTTACTTTCCCCAGTAACCTTAATAATAATAAAAAAATAATTATAAGAAATAATAAAAGATCTTAAACCCTAACTACTAGAAAAGGCATAGGTAAATATAAAACAAAGTAACTACTACCTTTAAAAGGAGTATAATATAAGTATAAAAAAGGTATATAAAGTAAAAGACAGATCCTAGGCATTCTCTAATAATAAGATTTACAAAAGGAACTAGAGTAAACAATAAACTAAGATAAACTAGTAAATATACTAAAAGAATACTAAGTATATAATAAACTATTTACAGAAAAATTAAAAACAGAAGTCCCTAAATACAGTAAATAGGATTATAAAATTAACCTAATAAATAATAACTTGCCATTTTAAAAGCTATACTTACTAAATCAAAGGGAGCTGTAAGTTTAAAAGGAATATATTAAGAAAATACTAAGTAAAGGCTATATTAGGAAATCTAGCTTATTATTAGTATTATTAATATTTTTTATATTAAAAAAGAATAGAAAAGACAGACCTATTATTAATTACTAACTAGTTAATATATATACTATTAAGGACTAAACCCTGCTTCTACTTATTACAGAACTTAAGGATTAATTATAAGGCAAAAAGATCTTTATTGCTCTAGACCTTAAAGGTATATATAATTTAATCCGTATTAAGAAAGGAGATAAGTAAAAGATAGTATTTAGAACTAGATTTAAACTCTTTAAATACGTAGTAATACTATTTAGCCTTACTAATATACCTATAATATTTTAGTAAATAATTAATAGTATACTTTAATAGTACCTTAATATCTTTATAGTCTATTACCTAGATAATATCCTAATCTTCTTAAATAATAAAAAAGAATATAAGGAATATATTTATAAGGTTTTAAAAATATTATAAGATACTAAGTTACTAATTAAACCAGAGAAGAGTTACTTTTATATTATAAAGGTAGACTTCCTAGGATATACTATTATACCTAGAGAAATTAATATAGAAGGAAATTTCTATAGTAATAAAATAGAAAATACCTAATAATATTAAGGAAATATAAGCCTTTCTAGGCTTTACTAACTACTATTAATAATTTATTAAGAACTTTAGTAAGATTATAAATCCTTTAATAAAACTTACTAAAAAGAATAGATCCTTTAAATAAAATAATAAGGCCTAGATAGCCTTTAAATAACTTAAAGAAGCTATTATTAGCAGACTAGTATTAGCTATCTTTAACCCTAATAAGGAAATTAAACTAAAGATAAACTTATTAGACTTTACTCTAAAAGGATAAATTAGTTAATAAAATAATATAGGAAGATTATACCTTATTATATTCTACTTATATAAGCTATATAGAGCAAAGCTTAACTACCTAATCTATAATAAAGAATTCTTAGTAATTATTAACTATTTTAAGGAGTTTAGATACTACCTTATAGAAAGTAAATACCAGGTTAAGGTTTATACTAACTACTAAAACATATTATACTTTACTATAACTTATAAACTTAATTAATAATAACTATACTATATAAAATACCTATATAAGTTTAACTTTATAATTATTTACTATAAGGGATTAGAAAACGGAAAAGTAGATATAATTAGTTATAGACTAGACTATAATACCGGTACTATAAAAGTAAAAAAATAAGTACTAAAAAAGAATAAAAAAGGAAAATACAGATTTACCTAATAAATACAGACGCTAGGATAGATACAAATAGTAACTACTAAGGAAATCCCAGGTAAACCTAAAGAATTTATATATAAATTCCACGGATATCCGGTATATAAACACTAGGGGGTTATAAAAACCCTAAAGAGGCTTCTATAATATAGATACTAGGTTAAGCGACTTATGGTAGAAAAGGTTATTAGACAGTGTAATATCTACATAAGAATAAAGGCAAGATAATATAAGCCTTATAAAAAACTATAACCTCTTAAAGTAGTAAAGGCACTATAAAGCTTACTTATAATAGATTTTATTACTAAATTACTATAATTAGAAGAACCTTTAACTAGAATCTTTTATAACAGTATTATAGTTATTATTAAAAGACTTATAAAGTTTTTAATCTATATACCCTATAGGGAAGATATAAACGCTAAGAAAATAGCTTATATCTTTTATAATAGAATAGTACGTAAACAAAGATTACTTAAAGAAATCCTTACTAATAGAGGCATAATATTTACTAGCAAGTTTTAGTAAGCACTAATAGCCTACATGGGAATTAATTACAGACTTATAATAGTATTTATATTATAACCTAATGGGTAAAAGCGCTTACGTTACGTGCACCCTACTTAATTTTCACTAATTACTAAACGACTCACGCTTTACCCCAGTATATATTATAAGCCTTATTAAACTAACTTACAATATAGACTTATAACTTACTATAAGCCCGGCATACCTTACCGTAAGCTACCTAGTATATATATATATTTATTTAGCACTAAATAGAACTTAGCTTACTAGCTATTAATAACACTTCTTTACCTTAATAAGCCTTACCTATACTATTAACTATTAAGAGATATAACTTTAAACCAATATACTTAGTATAATGCCCTATATAATCTGTAAATATAAACCTAGTATAGACTAGTTTCCCTATTTAAAACCCCTAACTATTATATATTAATAGCTCTTGTTTAGAACGTACTGTATTAAATAACTAAGTAATATTATACTATTAAAATATCTAGTAATACTAGTCTAACACCTCCCTATACTAGAGAACTACCTAGTCTTACTAAGATAATAGCTAAAATCTATTAGCTTTATAATACTATCCGTAATATAAAGGCATATACCTATAAGCAGGACATGGCCCTAGCCAGGAATGCATATAGCAATCCCTAAATAGAAAGGGATATTAGTAAAGCTCTAAAACTGCCTAAACTAGAACCTTTTAAAAGACAAGCTATAGATATAGTCCCCTTCCTAACCTAAATAAAGGGCTATTTTTACCTATTTCTAACTAAGCTAGATACTACTATAAAGAAAGTGCTCTTTATTATACTACTAATCTAAGGAAATGCTAAGAATTAGTTTAAACCTATCCTTAAAGACTACCTTAAGAATAAAGAAATTGTATAAGATTAGAAGACTATTAATATCTTTACTAACTAGTATAACTTTAAGAGTATATTTAAAGATAACTTTAAAGTAATTAATAAAAAACAATAAGCAGCTACTAAAATTATAATACTTAAATAAACTTACTTATATACTATGTATTTTGCTAAGTTTAGGCAGCTTGCTTCTAAGATATAGTAAGATAATAAAGCTCTTATAAAAGTCTATTATAAAGGACTTAAAGAAGAAGTTAAGGATAAGCTATATAAGGCAGACTAACTTAATAATATTAAGAAATATATTATAATAGTAATTAAGATTAATAAGAGATAGTATAAATATAGAAAGGAAAGATCTGTAAAAATAGAATAAAGGAATAACTTTAACCTTTACTACCTTGATTAAGGATATAATAATAACCAGGGTAACTCCTAAAACTAAATATAATAACAAGGTAATTACTATAATAATACCTTATATAAAACCTAATTAGGACCTATAACGATAGGAGCTACCTAACTAGATAACTATAAATACAAACTATAAGATATATCTAAATATAAGTATTATAATTATAACTAGTACAAATATATAGTATAACAGTACCTGGAACTATATAAGCTATAAGATCCTAACCAAGGTAGGCAAACTCTAGGACTAACCTAGCAGCCCGAATTACAAATAGCAGCAAGAACCTAGACGCTAGGAATAACACAAAACCTATACAATATATCAGTAGCTACGTCCTTAAGAGATAAAGAAGTGCCAGAATAGCAGCTATACCCAAAGAGTTTAATCATAGAACTACAGGACCTATTCTATATACTTAAGAAAGCCACGGAAATACCTACAAAAGGAAATCATATTAGTAACTTAGGAAGCAAGGAGTACTAAGAATAATAACAGAAATATTATAAAAATAAGAAAAAGAAATAGTAAAATAATACTAAATATTAAGTATAGAAAAATTAGCTTACTAAAGAAGCAAGATAAAAACAAAAAGTAAAAAAAGCAAAACTACAAGAACTATAAGTATTAAAAATAATAAAACAAGGAAGCCCAGCTACCCCTAACCAGGATAAGTAAAAGTAAGCCTTATAAACTATTAATAATATCCCAGTTAGAACCACGCTTTAAGATATAAAAGAAGCATAGAGAATAGAGCGTAAAGCCAGAGACCGAATCCGCATATAACGCCATAAAAACAACAGAAATATAGGATATAGAGAAAACATAGCTAGATAAACAGCCTAATACCTCCGCTACAGAGATAAAGAAATCAAATAAAAATAGAAATAAGAGTATAAACTACTTTACAATAAATACAAAACTAGAATGTACCTAGATTACAAGGACTTTTACATATAAGGGGCCAGAGAATATATAAATACTAATATAATTAATACAGTACTAGTCAGAGCCTATTACACTAATAATACTATAAACCTATAATACAAGAAAGAAAAGTTCAACCTACAAGACAATATATAAACACTTCCTATATATAAATAATACTAAGATATATTATAGGTCTTATATAAAAACCACTAGTATAATATATATAAGTAAGAGAAGCTTAATAATAATTATTTCCCTATTATAATACCTAGCATACCTAACAATAAACCCTACAGAAGGAAAGAAATAAAAGGATACCTACCTTTTATATAGTATAATAAACTTAAAGTATTAGAGCTATAATTCAGCATAGTGCACTACTAACAGATCTATAAGACTAAAAATCTCCTAGATAGAATTAAATAAAGTTAATAAATAATTAAAAAAGCAGAAAGAGAGTTTAATAAGATAACTTAAAGAAAGTATATACTTAAGAAGACAGTGTTAGATAATAATACTAGCTTGGAAAATACTGATAAACTATAATATTAATAAGAGGCAAATAGCCTATACCTAGATAATAATAATATACTATTTAAATAGATAACCCTAGATAAGGGTATTAGTAATAAACTAGAAGAATAATACTAGTAATAATTATTTAATAAAGAGTTTATTAATAACTATACTAATAGTAAAGGATACTGCAATAGTAACTATAAAAAGATCTATTGTAATACCTTAGGAAAAGACAGATACTATCTATAACAAAACAATAAGTATACAAAAAGCAAAGTCTACTATAAGACATAAACACTCTAGAAATAATATAAATAATAAACATACTAATTTACCTAGTACTACCTATTTAAATTAAGGGAAGATAGCTAGATACTTAGGTTAATAGTAAAGTATAATAAAACTTTATTAACCTAAAAATAGTTATAAAGCTTAGAATACTATAAAAGAGGAAATTATTGCCTTACCTACTAGTTAATATAAAAAGATAATTCTTTAACTATAATAATAGTATTATAAATTAAGAAACTAATTACCTTAAAATCTTTATTAAAGGAAAGAAATAAAAAGTGGATTTTAATATTATACCTTTAGAACAGGATATAAATATCCTTCTAGGTATAATATAGCTTAAATAAAAAAACCTATCTATTAATTAGAAAAATGGCCAGGTTACTTTCCCCAGTAACCCTAATAATAATAGAAAAATAATTATAAGAAATAATAAGAAATCTTAAACCCTAACTAATAAAAAAGGCATAGGTAAGTATAGAACAAAGTAATTACTACCTCTAAAAGGAGTATAATATAAGTATAAAAAAGGTATATAAAATAAAAAACAGATCCTAGGTATTCTTTAATAATAAGACCTATAAAGGGAACTAGAATTAATAACTAGCCAGGATAAACTAGTAAATATACTAAAAGAATACTATATATATAATAAATTATTTACAGGAAAACTAGAAATAGAAGTCCCTAAATACAGTTAATAGAACTATAAAATTAACCTTACTAATAATAACTTGCTATTCTAGAAGCTTTATTTACTAAATTAAAAAGAGTTATAAGTTTAAAAGGAATATATTAATAAGATATTAAGTAAAGGCTATATTAAGGGATCTAGCTTAATATTAGTATTATCAATATTCTTTATACTAAAAAAGAATAAAAAGAATAGGCCTATTATTAATTACTAACCGGTTAATATATATACTATTAAAGATTAAACCCTACTTCTGCTTATTATAGAACTTAAAGATTAATTATAAGGTAAAAAGATCTTTATTGCTCTAGACCTTAAAGGTATATACAATCTAATCTATATTAAGGAAGGAGATAAATAGAAAATAGCTTTTAGAACTAGATTTAGACTTTTTAAATATATAGTAATACTATTTAGTCTTACTAATATACCTATAACGTTTTAGCAGATAATTAATAGTATACTTTAATAGTACCTTAATATCTTTATAGTATATTACCTAAATAATATCCTAGTCTTTTTAAATAATAAAAAAGAATATAAAGAACATATCTATAAGGTTTTAAAGATATTATAAGATACTAAGCTACTAGTTAAACTAGAAAAGAGTTACTTTTATATTATAAAAGTAGACTTTTTAGGATATACTATTATACCTAGAGAAATTAGTATAAAAAAGAAAATCTCTATAGTAGTAGAATAGAAAATACCTAATAATATTAAGGAAATATAAGCCTTCTTAGGCTTTGCTAATTATTACTAACAATTTATTAAGAACTTTAGTAAAATTGTAAATCCTTTAATAAAACTTACTAAGAAGGATAAGCCCTTTAAATAGAACGATAAGGCTTAGATAGCCTTTAAACGGCTTAAGGAAGCTATTATTAGCAGACTAGTGTTAGCTATCTTTAACCTAGATAAGGAAATTAAACTAAAGACAGATTTATTAGACTTTACTTTAGGAGGATAAATAAGTTAATAAGATAATATAAAAAGATTATACCCTATTATATTCTATTTATATAAGCTATATAGAGCGGAGCTTAACTACCTAATTTATAATAAGGAATTCTTAGTAATTGTTAATTATTTTAAAGAGTTTAGGCATTACCTAATAAAAAGTAAGTATCAAGTTAAGGTCTATACTAACTACCAGAACATATTATACTTTACTATAATACATAAAATTAACTAAAAATAGCTATACTACGTAAAATAACTTATAAGTTTAACTTTATAATTATCTACTGTAAGGGATTAGAGAATAAAAAAGTAAATACTATTAGTTATAGACTAGACTATAATACTAGTATTATAAAGGCAAAAGAATAATGTGACGGTTGGGGTTCCAAACGACGGTTGACAGGGAAACTAGTCCGTACTAGGTTTATGTTTGCAGATTGCGTAGGGCGTTGTACTGAGCACGTTGGTTTAGAGTCACGTCTCTTAATAGTCAATAGTGCGGGTGAGGCTTATTGAGGTAAAGAAGTGTTATTGATAGCTGGTGAGCTAAGTTCTATCTACTGCTAAATGAATGTGTATATATACTAGAGGTCTTCGTGAGGACCGAGGGTGCGTTGGGGTCGGTCCCTTCAGGACCGATATTGTTTATATGTCGGTCTGTAGGACCGTTAAACGAAAGTCGTCGGTCCTTATCTTATCTCTGGACCGAAAGCATTGGAAGGTCGGTCCAATGTGAGGTGGTGGGTCCGTTCCTGTGATTGGAGAAAAATAATGGGGTACACGTGATATAACCGCTAGGGTCGTAACACGATCTCTCCCCTCCGTTAGGTCTTGTCCTCAAGACCTGCATAACCGTTGTTTCTCCCATCCGTTGGTCGTGAGTCAAACTTAGTCTTGTTTTTATTTTCCATGCTTTGTTCCTTATGTTGTTCTGACGTTTTTCAAACAGTGGAAAAGAACATGAAGGCTCGTGCTAAGTTGGAGAAGGAAGAAGAGCAGGCTGAAAAGGCTTTTGAAGCTGCTATGGCGAAGTTGGCTTGTATTCGCAGTTAGAAGCGTCTGTTAAAGAAGAAGGGTGATGAATTGTTTGCTCGGGGGATGCGATCCTAAGAGGAGTCGGGTGAGCTCCAGGAAGAGTCCGTGACTATTTCTAGTGCTCAGTCCTTGGGTGCCGTGGACATGATTAATTGGAATTCTATTTTGGGTAACGTCCCTTTCAAGCTGGTTGATGAAAATTCTTCAGGAGTCGTTAGGCATTAGTAAGGTGCTTTGTTAGTTCCCATGTGTTTTCGCTTTCTGGGTAGTTTTTCCATTTGATCAGATA
>JAAOAW010000026.1:0-145444 GCA_013186925.1 Fusarium succisae | reverse complement strand
TCAAAGGACGATGTCAAAAGACGATGTCAAAGGACGATGGTGCTGCACTCCACTCAGTCAATTAAATCCAAGCTTTGCTTCTGAGGAACTAATACCATGGCCCTGCCGTGTCACCAACAGACCGGTGAGGCAACAAGCACCCAGACATGGAGATGCTGTCCGCACCCCTGTTCCAAGCTTTCCACCTACATGAGGCTGCAGGATCACCAGCATGCCCCCATGCCAGCCATGGCTACGTCCCGCTTGCTGCCCCTGCAGCTTCCCTCGAACCCATCAAAGCAATGTCTACCGAACAACAGGTTTCTCTACCGGTCACGCCCGCTACACATCCCGCATTCATTTTTTAGAGCAGTCTATTAATCTCTCAAACTACGCGAATGGTTTCTCCTTTGTCTTTGTTTCCATATACAACACAGATAGTATACCATACATGCAAGACATCTGGTGCTTTTGCACTTTCATGAACTGAAGTTCGATGCGCAGGACGCCAGTGGCAGATTGGCGTTAGGCTGATCGGAGATACGTTCTAAGACTAGCGGCCGGGGATGCAAAGGTCGTCACGGAAGCGGGTGGCAGGGATATGACTGATCGTTCCGTGCAGCTCAAACCCCCTGTTATCTCCTCGAGCCCTAAGACATCCATAAAGCTAAGACGTTCATCTGATTGGTTGGCTACCTGTCAGTTCTCAAAGACCCACAAGCGTTCGAGGACTTAAAGGACTCTCAACCCCCGACACGCTTTTTCACACTTCAACCCCGGACACGCTTTTTCACACCTCAACCCCGACACGCTTTTTCACACCTCAACCCCTGACACGCTTTTTCACACTTCAACCCCGGACACGCTTTTTCACACCTCAACCCTCGACACGCTTTTTCACACTTCAACCCCGGACACGCTTTTTCACACCTCAACCCCGGACACGCTTTTTCACACTTCAACCCCTGACACGCTTTTTTACACCTCAACCCTCGACACGCTTTTTCACACTTCAACCTCTGACACGCTTTTTTACACTTCAACCCCCGACACGCTTTTTCACATCTCAAGCTTTCTCTGTCAATACGCAGTAGAACAAGGCACGAATTCAGAGATGGTAAGCTATTCTGTCAAAACGCTATCGGATGAAGTCGAAGAACTCAAGACAGGTACAAAATATCTCATTGGTTCTGCAGATGAATTCCAGAATTTACTCACGGCAACAAAGAGTTGGGTAAAGCAACTGGACATCGCCATACCGTTTTTGATAATATCCAATGAATTGCGTCTTGGCGCATCGTGCCATGCAAAAAAACTACAGAATCTTATCACATTTATGTGTCAAGGAAGTGAAAGCAAAAGAGATGGCGATAAGAAGCAAATGAGAAATCCTGCAATACGATCAAAGCTTATGGAACTCGAATTTTATGAATTGGTGTATTTTGGCATATCGCTCAGTGTTACCACCACCAAAAACCTGACCGATGATGACTTCACATACATATTCACATTAATGCGGCAACTCATAAAGACGAATCGTCTTAAGCCCCTCTTGCACCAGGAAAGTTTTGTCACGGCCGTCAGGAACTTGAAAATACTCAGCTTTGAGAGCTCGTTGCATGCAGGTACATATTTCATCTGCTGGAAGTTAAGGGTTTCAATCTCACCATTGGAGTAGGCTTCAGGCAATTTATGGAGGATGTCCATGGTCAAAGCAAGGAGCCAGCCAGGAAGAAGAGGAAAACGATTTCAAATACTGATTCAGGTACATACTTTCTTCTAGTTGCTTAACATCGTTGATTAACAACATTTAGCTGCCGGTGGTGACATGGCAGAAAATACCACTATTACGGAGCCTTCCTACTGCTTTTTACAATTCATCAAGTCTGCAAGAAATAAACAGACTTCATCATCTTCGCATCTCTCTCAAGTTGAAGCGCATGTGCAGCAGCCAGCCAGTGGCATTAAACAGGGTAACAGCAAAGAGGCCAGCCACCCAACAACCGATTTTGACAGAGAAAGGGAAGCCAGTGAAGGGGATGTTCGTGCAACGGCCCAGCCCTCGCAGAAGAGGGCGGAAACGGTCGTGGAGTCCCATGCCGAAGCGCCAATCGCTGGAAACACAGGAAAATATCATCAAGAGCGGCCAACTCCAAATGTCGGCCATCTCACTAGTGTCACCCAAGGTACGTTCGACCTCAAAAGTCTTTTCACATATATTGAGATACAGGCCCAGAGCGCAGAGAAGTTTCAGAGCGTCAATATGCCATTATTCACACCGAAAAAGCTATAGACTACTTGAACAAAAAAATGTCCGACTTACTGCCGATTGCAGTTCTCGCCAAACCTATTCCGACACACCGGTATTCAAGTTTAGTATTTTTTCCACCTAAAGACGAAGCTTTCCGAAACCTTTTTAAACAAAGTCTTATTGATTCACATCTTAAACAAAAGCCTTATCAACAAGGTATATTCACCCTTGAAAGCTTTCTCGCATACACTAACTAAGCTGCAGGCATTAAATGGAAGGACATCCCTCAATCCGCTGAAAAAGTCTGGAAAGACAGAGGGAAAAGCTTGGAAATTGCAATGGGTACAATCGGTTCCCTCTACCCACATGCAGCGTTGGCAATTCTACCCGACCTCCCGGGGCCCAATCATCTTCGTGTGATTCTTTATCAAGACATGACCATGTTCGGAGCCTTGGACGAACTGCCCACGATTCACAACAATTAATCATGTTTTAGCCACACAAATCCGAGAATATTGTTGTTGAAAAAGGCTGGGAATGCTGATCTGGCATTTTCGCAACGGGAAATCACCTGGCTTGTCAGGATGCTTCTTGTTTTCATCGGGTATACAATAATTTTTGATACAGCCTTGGTCCGACCACCTGTAATTTGTTGGTACTGTGGAATAGTTGGCTCGCAGAGATGCCACTTCAGTAGGTTTCAATGGAACTAGGAGCAATTCGTCATTGGGAAGACGAAACTCCAATGTATCGGATAAATATAGCTCTGGTACGATACACTCAAGTCCAAGAGTCGAAATAAGATCATGTTTGTTCAAGTAGTCGCGGACTTCCAGAAAGAACTGAGGGTCCACTTGACTCAGGTCCGGCGCTGAGCTTTCACGAAGTTCGCAAGGAACCCAGCCTTTTTCTTCGTTGAACATGATCTTCTGTGCACAGACTCCGATAGAGTCGAGCGTATTGTTCGCAATTCTTTTTGTCCAGTAGCAACGACGTCCATCGAAGGTTTCTGTCTGCCCAACCAGATTGAACCCGTCCGGAACTTCGAAATGGCTGTGCAGAACCCACACGGCAAAAAGATCTTCGACTCCGAATCGTTTGAAGAGCAGTTCTAACTGCAGAGTGTGCTCCTCAACTTTCTCTTGAACCTTGAGTAATACATCGTCGGTAGGAAGCTTATTATAGCTGAAAACATTAGCGATTGCCTTGTGAATCAAGGATCGAGGAGCATACTCCTTACGAGCCTGTACAAAATGTCCGCTTGTGAGCGACTGCTGAAGTCCAGGAATCCGATCGTGGCAAATCTCGCGTGAACCCTTATCCAAAAACATATCCAGTATTAAGACCCGATGTATACGGGAAACGAAGTTAAATGACGCGATTTAACGACATACGATCATAGGATATGTGTCGCATACAACAGCCGTGACAGTTAATTCAATAAAGGTACCATCGTGAGATGAAGGAGTAGAATTTTTTTGGGATGTCCGGGGGCGGACGTAACGAAACGAAGTGAACGGGTCAGCACGTGTCATCAGACTTAGGGTATGATATCTCCCAAGCGGCACGGGATTTCTTGCATATCGGGGCCCTGCATATCGAGGCCAGAGCCAGGTGATCAGCTTGAGCATATGGTTGATAATGTGATCATCCAGTAATTCGCGCAGTGTCGTTTCATTATCGACCATGACGTCATGTCGGCCAATGATCATGTCACACGACGACTACCCTACACCACTGGTGCCAAAAGGGAAAAAATGCTTCATTGAGACATTAGCTTCAAACAATATACCCGTTGACTGGCAGATCTCCCGCTCACTCGCATTATTATTATCGATGAGGTATTTCGACACTTCCTACGTCTGCTGATCATATGAGGAATATTCGAGCAGCCATGGAACTACCCTGAAGTATCGTTGGCGTTCGCATGCGGGCCGGCACGAGCCATTTTGCATTAAAAGCTTTGACGTGCATTCGCGTACTTTCTTCTTGAGAGGTCCAATGCCCCGTAGGAAGTGATTGTGCAGACTATGACGTTACTTCAGGACGGAGCGAAACGGGACGTCTCTATCTTCCTGGAGAAAGGTATTTGGGAAATTGGACTTTGTTTGCGATGCATGTTGTTACAGTGTTGAATTTCACACTCGTTTATTATTATTATTATTATTTTATTCGTTTTATAAGCATGAGATCACACGATGGATGAGATAAGGTGGAATCATTTGGAGCAGACAGCCGACCCCCCATTTACCCCGCTCGCCCTCAAGCTACTGACGGATTCAAGATATTGGCCTCCATTGACTGGGGAGTGACGAGCCGTGACTTCACTGCCTTTTAGCTGGAGGGCCTGAGACCAGGTCGTGGCCAAGAGACAAACGAAAAAAGGCGCAATCCAAGCTCACCCGCAACAGATAGTACCGTATTTCTCCAGAGGATTAAGCACAACCTTCGCCTCAAGCTTCCCGAGATGTACGTAGCTGAGCGACTATGTGAAATATCGTCTAAGGAATTGATCTAACAACTGTGGCACGCTCTATCATGTCAATCACCAGGGCAAGGCTTGAACAGATCCGTATTGTTGAGGCAGAAATCAGCTAAGAGCTTCAAGATATCCTCAGCTAAGGGTATAGCATGTCCCAAGCAGCACGGGATTTCTTGCATACTGGGGCCCTGCATGTCGAGGCCCCAATCCAATTGCTTGCAGAAACATCTGAAGTGAGTATCTCTCATTGATAATGTGACCGAGGCGTAATTCCCTCATACCCCGCAACGCCGGTTGATTATCGCGCATGACGTCATGTCGGCCAATGACCGTCACACACGACGCCTCGACTAACCTATACGTCTGTGAAGGGGGGGTGATGCGAGTCTGCTAACGACACAAAAGCTTTACAGTGGTGTGCGCGTTTTTAGCATGGCCACGTACGACACATCCTTTGGTCAGACGTTTCAGACCCCATCACCGACACTTCAGCAATCAGGAAATGTTGTAATCATACGTCCACTCTCGATGAGTGATTTTATTCCCTCCTCTCTCCGATAATTAGGTTAGGAAGCAGAACAGTAGACCGTGGCATGACCGTTATGTTTATTTTATTTTTTGCGTATGCGGGTCGGCGCGAGCCGTCGTGCGTTGAAGATCGACCCTTTGAAAAGCATGCAATCGAGTAGGCCATATCCCATGGCCCTTGCTTGTATGCGGAAAGCAAATTGTCTCGATAAATGGACGGCGAGGGTACTGGGCCCCCGGCAAATTCCTCATACTCTGTAGTTCCGGCTAATTATCGATTATGACGTCACGATAGGCCATAACCTCGGAAGTAATGGAAAGACGACGGTTACCCTACACTACGCCTCCTCTTCCGGTACATTGCCGAGAACTTTTGCCGTCCCATGATGAGCATTCGCGGCTACAAGCCGGGCTGCTCATTGTCAAAGATACCGATCCAGCCGGTATTCAGGGTCATCCCCAAAATTGCAGATGCTATTATTGCTGAGTGTCAAGTCACTGAGAGGGCAATGACCCATGGATCAGTGGCGCTATTTTTTGGGCCTCTCCAGCATTGATGAACTGTTGATCATCAACGCCACAGCTATGACCTCAAGATGGCATAGCTGAATAATCAGAGGTAACTAAGATCTAGGCTAACTAGCTAGAGAAAAAAGGTGTTTCTGATACGGAGTACTACTGTTTTATTGAAGCAGTCCCCTATCGTTCTTCCACTGGTACTCTAGTACCCAAGGGGAAACGAAAGGCAACGCGCAAAGCCAACAACTGTTAACCGGCCTCTCAGTTACCCGTCTTGTCCTCGAGCTGGTGACGGTTACAGGAACGCGTACCGTGTACGGCAAGTTTCCTCCAATGGTGGCTGGTTGAGGCTGTGGCTGAGTCGAAAGCGAGTATCGTGTGAGAACCAATAAGCATGGCGTAATGTACAAGCCTTGTTGGCAGGGTAACTTCCAACAATCTGGTCCGCCTTTTCGTCCCAAGCTGTTCCATGCGGCAATAACACGAAGAAACTGGTGAACTCTTCTCTCCAACAACCCCTTGATGGCCCTGCTGTGTTGAGCGTACAGACTGCATGCGAGGTCATCATGCCAAATGTTCACTGAGTCGTGTGTACTCAACTTCATTACCAGAGCTAATAAGCTACGTTTAGTGGCGTCTTTGGTTAATTGGTTATCGCGATAAGATTGCTGATAACAATTTGACACCATTGATAACAGATTGCCATCAGCTCATCGATCGGTTGCCCCGCAACAACATCAACCCAATTTCTCTACAGTTAGGTTTACACTTGGGTTTATCACCACCACAATCGTTATCCTCCCCGATGTAACCAGCAACAAAAATGCTACCAGATCAGGTAGAAGCCTGGGCCCAGAAACATTTGGAATATTATACTCTTCAGGGCCAAGAATCAGGACAATTAAGCAAGCGAAATTACGACAGCGTCGACCTTTCAGGCCCTCTCATGAGTCCGATGTCGAGCCCCAAGCGCCGCGCTACCAACCCTCCAGATCCCGAATCAACACCTCAATCACTCGACGATGTCAAAAACCACGAGTTCCTGCGCCGAGGAATCTCTTATCGACCATCACTGAGTCGTGATTCTTCCCCATCGCCTTCAAAGCGACAACGTGCATCTCCATCGAAACGATATACGACAACAGCTAGTCTAAAGCAGTTGGACCCGCCGATATATGTGGTTAATCCTCTAGATCTGGAATCCGAATTACCTGCTGATATCCAGCCTCTGTATAATGAACTTTACATGGCTATCAAGCAACAGGGAATACTGCCACTAAATCTCGAACGCGTTATGGACGCAGAGGAACGCAAACGCGCAAAGATTCTACCATTTATGTGGCAAGGGGGTGACGACCAAGAGCAAGACCAATGGTTCAAACAGCAGCACGTAAAGGTCCGACATATTTTCGCCGAAGCCGCCGAAGCAAGTACTATGATGAAGGGAGAGTCAGCATGGAATGCACAAGTTCACTATCCAATCCTCGAGCTAGCTCTCTCTTCCATCCCTTCAACAAGGGCAGAGACTATTGCCAATGCGCAGATCATCAAGACTTTTCGACCGAAGTCTCAGGGACAAGGCTGGTCGTCTGCGTCATCCAGTGCGGCATCGAGTAACACAAGTATTCTCAGCGATGATACTAAAACATATACGGAACCGGAGTCATCGTCAGTTCATAAATTGGTCGACTTTGCTCTCGTTCTAATACCCGATGATGCGTTAGAGGACAAGATCACCAGGTTTTTTGCGAACCAGGAATATCCCACTGTTAATCAGACTCTATATGATGCGCTATCTCGACGGCCTGCACCCGTATTCATCGAGACAAAGACATCTGCTGGTGTGATAAACAGAAGCCACGTTCAGCTAGGGATATGGACTGCAGCGTGGTATCAACGTCTCCGAGCTGCGAAATCGACAAAAGATCCTATTGCTATCCCTGTCATCCAAGTCCATGGCAATGTTTGGAGTGTAATGTTCGCAAAGGATGATAAGAACAAAATTGTAAGTTTGCCTGAACAATGTTCGTGATTTGTTGACTGACATGCGATGTAGTCACTTTTGGATCAGTCAGAAAGGATCGGGGATACAGCTACGTTGGTGGGTATTTATCAGCTTCTAATTGCTTTGAGGGTGATTGGGAAGTGGATTGATACCACTTTTCAGGCTTGGTTCAGCGATTTTTTGGATAGTGTACAGGCTGGATGATTGTACTTTGTGACTTGCAAGATACATTTTATGCTGTAAGCTAGAGCTTTACTTGAAGGCAACGTTTATTGAACGGAATGTCGACTGTGTAACTGATTGGAGTATTCAGTCCGAGCCTACAAGCCAAGATGAAGTTTGCCGCAAGATGGCCAGCTGCTTCCAGCATCCAGAGGTCACAGAAGTTTATCACAAAAGGCGCAGCTCTTCTCCATTAATCCCGGTTCATACTTCGTGTTTTTGCTCTGCATGTTGCCCTTGTACAAGCTAATGATGAACCTTCATTACCCATGACCGTCAATGGAAAGGCCCTACGACAACACTACGACATGTTATGCGTCGAAAACGAGTTGCGCCAGACGAACGCACCGCCGCTCAGAGCAGCTGGGAGCCTTTTGTCAAAGGTTGATATTGAGCCACACGGACTCTAGGGCGGATCGTTGCATATGGTTCGGTGCAAGATGTCCAGCTCCATGGTGTCATTGGGCATGCCAGTAGAGGTCGTGCGCTGCTAGACGGCCTCAAGTTCGCGGTGAATTGCTTGGTGGCCCGGAGAGTATTTTGTCAGCAGCTAATACTCGGTCGTGACCTGGCGTCGACGAGGCTGGCTTCTAAACTCTGGATTCTATAACTGCCCTACAATCAGTTGTGTATAGACGTGTTTTTGCCGTAGTGGTGTATCGTTCGTTTGCGGTTCTGATCGAGCGGCTCGCGGATGGAGAAGTCGAGAACGAGAAAGACTGCGACATAGAGCTGGCGTGAATTGGAATTTCACGCCGTCCGTATACGTGAATGCGACGACGATGCGTTGTCTTGAGATGTAACTGGCCTTCCAGCTATAATCGGGCATTTATCATAGCGGTGAACCGTAACCTTCACAGCATGCAGAACGCGTTGAGGCCAGCATGGTCTGAGCTGGAGATGCGGCAGCGCTCGTTGTTTGTGTCGAGATGCTAACGTGTGAACCGCATCTTGGGCGATGGGGTTGCCTGTCGCTTGGTAGAGAGGAAGCTTCGTCGCATTTCAATGTCGCTCGGGAGGCAATATTCAAGAGAGGAGATGTCATGCGTCGGAGAGCTAATCGAAGAATGGCATTGATGGCATTCGTGCCGTGGGTAGTCAACCAAGTTTGGCCAACGCGTAGAGCCAACATGTTTCGTGGATGGTTTCCAAAAGGGCGAAACGATTTTCCGGCTGAAAACCGGCTAACAGCTACTGGCCATGATCTGAGACGGAACGGCGACATGTGTAGGGTAGGCTAAAGAGCGAGAACTCAGAGTTTTCAGTTAGCCAACATGCGGTTGGCGATTCGGAATTATCTTAAAAAAAAAAAAAACCTTTCCTTGAGTGCCGCTCTGGTAAATAATTCATTAAAAAAACAGTCAGCAACTTCTTGGTCTTTGATGCGGCTATACGGGTCTTTGGCGCGAAATGGACGCGAGGGTGATTTAGACTTCGCAGGAAACGTGACCAACTTCAGAGGAGCCTTGTTACAAGAACCATCTAGATCCAATGAAGAGGTCTTGGTCGTGCTTCAATACCTAATCTCGCGTTTCTACTTGACCTGAATCACAAAAATTATCCTCATGTATTTCCTGCAACTCCAGCACATTGGAAAAAGTGCGACTCGCGTATAGCGCTGCAACCTACTACTCATACCCGCATCGGACCGTCTGCATGGGTTATAAACAGCTCTCGCCTAATAGTGTTATCTGGGCCCAGGGATGACGTACATTGCTCTGTTGTGAGTCGAGACCTCTCCCGGGGTCGTCTTGGACCAGCCAGGCCAACTTCAACTTGCAGTTGATGCGCCTGCGCGTTTAGCAGCTGATCCCCATGGCCAGTAGGGAGGAGAAAACTGCGCTAACATGACGAAGTACCATCCGCCTTCATGGCTCCCATCTAGTGTGCATACCAGTCCCCATTCGGCATGATGGGGAAGATCTCTATATGGAACACGGGAGGTGGGGGCGGCCCGCATTCAGTGCAAACATCCGGCGCCGCCGTTCGGAACCTGTTGATGACCGTTACTGCTAACCATTTAGCTACCACGGCATTCGGAAACGAAGAGGATCGAGCGTCTGGCGAGATTGTCCATGAAACGGTATCTGCGCTTGTATATACGTGCCTCTCATATCCCGGAGTGCCGGCGTCTCGCCGTTTCCTTGCCCAAGAGTCTAGCCAATTACCGTTGCTGTTATCTCAAGACTACTTTATGCAGGGATGTACCAATGTCCAAGCTTTGTGCATTTGCTAAAGCCATGAAGATGGTGTCACCCGGATGGGGAAACTTACCCGGTAGGCCAAAATCAAGCCCCTTTCTTGTTTGGCACAGTGAGAGATACGATTGAGCAATTGAAGATGCATTGAATTGCAAGGGCGACGTCTACCATCCTCTTTATTTTTGCTTCTGGTGGTTCACACCCTCGTGTCTCGGTATGGCATGTTTTACTTAAATAGCGGGAGTACCCAGTAATGTTGAGCTGTCTATCACCATTGCTGCATCATCATTCTTAATTTCGAACTTGTTTCTTCTCAACGCTCCTTTCGTAGGCGTATATTCCCTACACTATTCAGTTCTCTCTCGCAATGACTTATTGGCTAGATACTCATTTTTTCACAGTGGATATGGAAGTCATCCACAAGGTCGACACCGGAAATCTTGCTCGCTTACTGGCTGGTAATCTATCTCCTATTCGTCTCTCATGATAGATGCTGATCAGCTAGTCTTATTTAGATGCTCAGACTCCGTTGAACAGGGACGAAGACTAGAGAACCTCAGCTGGCGACTCTGGCAAAGAGAGACCTTTGTTGTTGACAACGAGGAAAAGACTTCCCCTACCACTCAGACTCTTCCTGAGAATATTGCTTCCGAGTCGGGGATATCTGATCTGCCTGAACTATCTGGCAGTGTTGAGTCTCTTCTAGACGAAGAGGCCGTTGAATCTCCTCCAGTGCCAGCACAACTGGAGATTGCGCGCCCTCGTGTCCAATGTCAGGTCTCTTGTGCAAGCACCCGAAGCAAACGTGAACGGCATATCAACTCCGACGACTTTGGGAAGATGATTGTTTCCATTGCTGAGATCAAGGGTCCTCTGACAGCCCCTCGTCACGATGCTCCTGTCGCCAAGGAGTCCTTGCCAGTTTCTCCAGCTCTCGAGCGGTCTGGTTCTAATACAGCCGAGTCGAAATCGCCTGCAAAGTCCATCACAGCTTCAGAGGGCTCATCGCAACCTTCGTCCGAAAGTCTCCCGCGCACTGCTGTCGTGCGGGGCTTTACGCCTTCCCAGATTGCTCCCCCTCGAACTATTCCCGGTGCTGCTCCATCATCAGACGAGATTCCGGGGCCTCAATCATCGCCTGTATCTAGTGAACAGGGCCAGAGTCTCAGAAACAACAAGCTCATAATCTCAATTACCAATGAGCCTGTGTTCCAGATTGGCGGCTCGCCTGAAAGGAACGGTTCCCTTGAGAGCGCCGCAGCTTCATCACGACCTAACTCCTTCAGAAGCAATGCTATGACACAAACGACAGATGATGAAGCTGCTGTAGATTCTGATACCGACAACTACATCGACGAGAGCGCCATTGATGATGGCGACTCCTCAGATTGGGAGGACTCAATGAAGGACAGCAGCGACTCCAGCATGGACGACAAGCTCTTCCAACGGGTAGACTCTAAGGCCAACTTGACTTCGCGACGATCACTCATTACTCTAATGCTTGCTCAGAACAATCGCGCACGCACTCTTGGTAACCACACTTCTCAGTCAATATCGACCATTCCCCGATCCCCCTTGGCCAATGACTCATCGCTGAGTGCCTCGCCTATTGATACTGACGAGGCTCCCCTGATGATGAACGGCATGCGTGGTCCAGGCCTCAAGCCTATTCATGAGGTGCCTCGTTCTAGCGCTCAACCCATAATGACTGGCCCCAATAGCATTCAGCCTCCAGCTGCGCTGTCGCCTCGCACCACTCGTCACAACATGTTGGCGACCGAGTTGACCGAGTCTCTTCGACGCCACCTCCTCTGGGAGCGACAGCAGAAGTCCTCGACCGCCAACGCTGTCCTCGCTGTCCTCAAGCGACGGGAGCGACAACGCTGTCCTCAAGCGACGGGAGCGACAGAATAAGTCCTCGACCGCCAATGCTGTCCTCAAGCGACGCCATACATCACATGATGTGGCCAACTTGAAGCAGTACCCTGAGAAGCATTGCATGAAGAAGAGTGAGGATGTGAACGCGAGCAGCTGGAATCAATACTTTTACAAACAGGCCAGCGATGGGTACCACTCGAAGGGTTGGTGAATTGTTCTCATTCTACCTACAACGCGACATGCGATATACGAATGCATGATAGCATTCATGGTTGTCATCAAGTCGAGACTGGAGTTCGAAATATCACAGGCAACGACTGTTGGCACGTAATCCGCTCATGGCAAATTACTGGCATTGTTCGCCGCTTTGGAGGACGGCTTACATCAGGGATGGGAGAGGTGCAAGGCGAATCATGAGAATCGCGGTTATTGGCAACATTGGAGAGAGCTCTCACACTAGTGCAAAATTGTCTGCCAGTGTCATGGATATCGCGAAGTACACCGGCTGGAACACGAGTACATCTTGAGAAAAGCTCCGAACTGGCCCTCCTCAATTACCTAGTTAGTGCACATTATTCTCTCTCAAATCTCCCCGCTATCAGCTGCCATTAACTGGCCGTCAACCGTTGCCTGGGCTATGCACACTACTCATGACTTATAGCTGAGCTTCCACTTGCTGCTCCGGCATCGCTTTCGCCATTCTTCTCCAAGTTAAAGGATTGGGTGGGGTCGCGAGGATGATATCAAAGCGAGGACAGGTAGTGGAAAGCTGGGGTCCGCGAGGAAACGACACAGCCATATAGTTGAAGATTTAATACTGGCTTCAAGTACATGAAGTCGAACTCACCGCTCCTATTCCTCAGCTGCCCCGCTACTGGAACTCTTGTTTTGATGTAGAGCATAAGTATGGAATGGGAAGAAGAGAGTGAAGGGAACTTGTAGTCTGTTTGTCAAGTGGATAATTATTGCTCAAGGGACAAATCTCGAATTAGAAGTTCGTACCACAAAATTATCCAACCAAATTCACCACACACCACAAGCGATAGCTATGCTACTGATTGTGAGTGTCAGCATCGGGGAAGCCCAGCTTTTGGCGGGTTGGATCCTTCACTCTATGGCCTAAGCCATCTGCAAAGGGAGCAAAAAGCACAGGGTACAGCCTCTTCGATGGGTTGATCGTGCCCTTGAGAATGGACCCTCACCTTGATCTTCCTTAAAGTGGGCTCGAGGCACAAGTGCGGCAGATGAGAGCACAACTCAAGCATTACTACCCACACTCGTCGCTCCGGGCTGTCCCATCCGATCCATCACTCCCCGGCAGACCTGGCCATCCTTGCCAGGATCGGTACCCTCTCAATAGCGGTTGAGCAAGGATGACGGGCTAATCTCCTGGCGTGGCGCGTCCCTAGCACAGGTACTGTATGGTATACAGGATTGCATACATGCTGCGTTTTGGTGGGTTGAGTTCGAGGAACGCCAAGACGCGAGGAAAACAAGGATCATAACGCAGCCTTTTCCTCGGGCCTTTTCCAGCCCCACAGATACCAAGACGCGAGGAAAACAAGGATTATAGCGTAGCTTTTTCCTCGCGGCATTCTCCTTCCGAGACACCTGCGAAGCTGTCCACGTCTCCGTGCCGCCCACTGAAACCTTGTCCCATTGGAACTGGGTAGTTGCCTCTGACTGGTGTTACATGCCGTATGATTCCTAGAGAGCTGTTCGTGCATCAAACAATGTATCAGAGTCAGTCCGACTCATCCAGCCAAGGTATGCTCACTACTACTGTGGGAAGGGACTTTTGTCGCAGTCATGTATCTTGACGTATGTTCTAAGCCATGCCAATAGTGTTCTATTTCGATACGTGATAACCCATTTGGTCTCCAGCAATTAGTCGCTCATGGTGACAGCTATCGATCGCAATGTACCAATCGCTCCAAATTACCCTGAGACTTAAGAAAGCGACCGTGCTCTTCGAGCTTCTACGATAAGTCCTTTGCCTTTGGCAAACTAACTAGGATACCATGGGAACGCTTGAAAGTTGCTCCGTCTCCCACTCAGTAAACATGCTTTTGTGCATGCTTTCGTTAAATTCCTGCCATTCTTATGTGAAAAACGCATCACAGCGTCTTTCACCAGCTATGACGGAGCAATCTGCGAGCTTGAGCGTGCCTTCAGATAATCTTGCCATTCCATGAAGCGTGGGATCCAGTAGTTGGCTTCTGAGTTTGCCGAAAACTTTTTCAAGTAAACCAATGTTTTCCTTGGTTTCATCAGCAAGGCTTGATCGACCCAATTGTAGGAAAACCTCTCGTTGGGAGAGCAGTATGATCCTAGTGGTGTGGCCACTTGCGGGCGGAAACTTATTGACCGCGTTCAGTGCTTTCGTCCATCCTCTCTCTGCGCTTTCCCAGTCCCGTCGCAAGTGGGCTAGTTTTGCCATTGAGATGTGATATCGGAGTTTGGCTTCTTTTGATAGTTCAGAGACTTCATCGATCGATGAATCGCCTGCAAGTTCACCTCTATCTTTCCTCTTTTGCTCGGCGGCCACAGTACATTCTCTCCTCAGCTTAAAGAGGCAGAGCTCAGCTTCTTGCAACTTTCCTTCCATGAGACATTCGGCAAGAACAACGTAGGCGGTGGCACGTAAATCCAGTGAATAGCGCGGATTGTCCAAGACGAATTTTGCGCCCTGTGTCGCCTGGGGATACTCTTTTAGGCACAACATCGTATCAGCCATTTGTAGGGCATAAGCGCCTTTCGAATCACTCCAAGGCAGCCTATCCCACTCGCGAAACGTTGTATGCATCATCTTAAGCCATTCTTGGGACTCCTCAAATCTGCCTTGGAAGCGGAGTACTTTTGCTTTGAATAAGTTCAGCTCACACCATACTACGGCCTCCAGGGTCGAAGTGTCATCTGAGGGTTGCCACTCATTGGCTATATCTGTCGCTAGCCGGAGTTCCTCTCGTTGGAAGTGGGCCAATGCCTGTTGATATATGTCACGGCCTACCAGTGCATGATCTCTTTTATTCAAGCATTGAGGCGTAGTACGTTGTGTCGAAGAACTTGAATAATGAATTTCTCTCTCTGGGGATTTGCGGTCCAGCAAAGATTCCCTGTGTCGCAAAGACGTACGCAGATATGGGTCCACATTCGGTGTCGAGTCACTCATATATTTCGCTTCTCCTATCGCCCACTTCTTCCAAGGGCGTCCGGGATAGAAGGATGACTCAAGAAGGCCATTTATAACGACGTATATTAGTTCAGATGGAATTTGATTGGTGCCATCAGCGTCTCTGAGCTGGGCGATGGTATGCTTGATATGTTGCTCGAGCACCAACTTGTCCAGAGGTGGATCGCTATGAGTGATTAGGAAAAAGACGAGACTTCCTTCAGCAGTGGAACTCACTAATCGTTGATATTCTTCAACGGGATAGCGCTGAATACCAGTTCAAGAGCCTCTAGCTTCCACCGACTGCTCGAGTCATCTCCTAAAGACCTGAGTCTGTCATGCCGTAGAGATGAGGGCACAATCCAAGAACCCTGAGTGTCGTGACGATCAATCAGACGTTCGTGCTCAAGTTGCTGGAGTGCAGCAGTCAATAACGGCTTGTCTACCAACAGTCTTCGCAGCCCAGCGCTGATGGTTGATTCTCGAAAAGTAAGCGACCCGTCATCGGCCCAAGAATATGTTCCACGAGCTCCAGAACAGAGCAAGTCTGCTGGGATTTGGAAATCCGCAAGACAGCAGAGTAGTGTCAACAGTGAATCAAGGTCGTATTGCGATATTTCAGGTGGCGCGGGGCTGGCGTCCAGAAGGTCTGGAGGGGGCGTCGATAATGAGTTCGCCTGTGACGTTGGACTGTATTCCGATCCGGCTGCCCTGATGACATCACCCAAAATTGGAGGAGCCCTAGCATTGTTGGACAATTCAACTCCACAGACCTGTGCTGCATAACTGGTCAGTCATACCAATCAAGAAACCAGGACTAAAACCCACTAGAAAAGTCAAAGATCTTGTAAAGATTCACTCTTGCACGTTCCGAGTGTTCTTTTGCCTTTGCAACAACATCTGGCCTCCATAGTGATTCAAGAACTCCCGTAATGTTCGCTTTCGGACACTTCTCGAGTCTGAGACGAGATGAGAAGCTAATAGTAGCTATAATAGGAGGGTACTGACTGTGACCAGGACGTTGAGAACGCCCCAAGAAGTCCAAGGACGACCTCATGAACCTCTGGACAGTGCCTTTTAGCATAGCTGAAGATGTCCAACCACCTAGCCCCAGTATAAATGCTCTTCCGCAGCCTTTGATTGTAAACGGTGTTTTGAAAGCTGCTAAACACTGTTCTTACGAGGTGTTTTGATTCTTTGCCTCCAGAAGCCTTGATGAGAGCTAAGGCGATGGAAGATAACCGCTGGTTTATAGGGTCTCCGGGCAGTTTAAGGGTTTCCCTCGCAACACGAAGAAGGATTTGTTGACGGCGACGAGTATCTATGTCGCCAAGGTCCCTTGACAGGAGCTGGATCGGTGAAGGAGGTTGGGTGAATAGAGATGGCGAGCGCTGATAGACCCGCTGCAGAATATCAATCTACTTCATGTTAGCGAGATAGGCTGAAAAGAGGTTTTGCTCTATGATGTGCTCACCTCTGAATCAGCGAGCTCTTGAATACGGAACTGTTCCAGCTTTTCACAGAAGCACATTGTGAAGTTCGGGGTGAAAGTATGCGTGATTTAACTGCGCTCCATGTTGGGCCAGTATGTTTTTCCGGACTCCAGCTCCAATCAAACCGGAAAAACCCAAGATAACTTTGACCAACCAGAAACAAAGACTGCGTACCATGACAAGCTAGTCCCAACTAGGCTAGGCTGGACGGGCTACCATCCCTCAACAGCATGTCCCAAGTGCCAAGCTGGACGACCATAGCTAAGGCACCCAGACTGACGATAGCCGGAAGAAGAACCGAACTCACGGGCCTTCGTTACAGGGGCCCACGTCACTGCCTGTCGAGGACAAAGAGCGGGGCGTAGTAATGGTAAGGTGTTCGCAGGCATGCATAAATGTGATGCAAAACTCTAAGCAAGGGTACACTCAACCGAAGGGGAAAAAGAAAAAAAAAGTATACGCGCTATTGATAGCCAACACCCAGCAACCAGGATAACCATGGCAGTCCCGCAAACAGATTCAACAGGAAACTCGCATGGGACCCACTGCATTCCCTTAGCTAACCTTTCTTTTGTTGTGAGCTGCGAGCTGCCATATATATCATTATTTTACTGCTATCTTACAGGGTGGCCAGGTGCCACCGCTGATGTACCCTGCCATCTGATTGAATCGCTCTTGTCACATCCCATTCGTCTGACCTCAATTCAATCCCGAACCAGCAATTACATTCCAGATCGGGACTGGTGTGGAAAGATATGCGGCATCGTAGCTACCTGTGTTCTAGAAAGAGCACTTACATCAGTCACAGTCAGAGCTGGACCCTGTCTGGTATCCGAAGCCACAGGATGGGGGTATTTAAGAGAAGCATATGGCCGCTTGTTCACATGCATCCAATTCCACTCTGACAAAAATTCTGATCTCCAGAGACGCTTGTTAGTCCCGTTGTCATTCATCCTCTTCTGAATCATGCCACGCCAGACCCGCCAAGGACCCTCCGAGAAAAGGGCAAGGAAGAGGTATGCATCTAAGAGCACTCGGAATTCCACTGTCTGACAAACCATATGCAGCCATACGAAATCGCACAGGGGCTGTTCAACATGGTGAGTACAGGTTTGTGTATTTCGATAGCATTCGAACATACTAACCAGGGCTTGTCTATTCTAGTAAGAGCCGTCATATCCGGTGCGACGAGGAATCTCCTCAATGGTGGGTCGACTGTGCCATGCTGCCATATTTTGACGACCATTGACTTATACCTTGCTAGCCGGAACTGTACCAAGCACAAAGTCAAGTGCTCGTATCACGATTCGCACACACACGAAGAGTTAATGCTTCAAGCTTCACATGGGACTACTCCCCCGAAGACTCATCGGTTTTGGCCAGCCAAGGTCAGGGCAGAGGTGAGGAATTGGAGAAGGACGGGGTCAATGCCTATAGCGGATGGTCGTATCGAAATAACCTTACGACCAACGATTTACTCAGAAAGTGATTTATGCTTCTTGTGTCAGGCAACAAGTAGCCAGAACAGGCTTACAAAAATGGGAGTGAGCAAGCTCACAGCTATGACATCTTATTTACCAAGGTTGGTTCATCCGACAGTTTCATTCGTATGCTAACTCCCATAATAGTTTCTTTCGAATTATACCAATGTCTCGGTTAGCGATGAATGGAGTCCTCGCCCTTTCGGCGCATCAAGTAGCGTCGGTCACTGACTCAGACTATGCCCGCTATAAAGAGTATCAGTACCAGAAGCTAGCCTTGCAGGAGCTTATAGCACTCTTGACCGATCTCGAACCAGAACATGTAGATGGAGCACTGGTCGCCTCCTTGGCACTTTTCTGGCTTTGTGAGGACATGTCAGTGCACCACGTGTCCTTGGGAATACAGGATGCTGACACAATTAGGTCGAGCCGAGGAACGATTGCAGCGGGAATCTCAGCCGTAAGTACCAATTTGCAAGATTCAGAGCAAAGCAACTCACTTAAATGCTAGATCCTACAGATCTGTGAAAGATCAGATGACCAATCTGAGTTCTGCCACATGATAGCCCTTGCCTGGGGTCAAACAGCCAATATACAGACAACACCAAATCTAGGATGCGAAAACACAAGCAGCCTAGAGGAAATCATTGAAGAGATGGGGGAGTTCGCAAAAGTCTTGGGAGATCACAAGCCGGACGACGATACCCGGGGACAACTCGATTTACTCATCGCCCTGGCAAAAGAGCCGACAGCATATGACAAACAATCTGAATGGTTTCAATTACTGCGATACTACAAGCTATCGCTTCCTTTCAAAGATCTTCTAACGGACAAGGATCTTTCTAGTATATTGATGGTCAATGTCTACTTACACGCGGTAACTCTGTACTCGCCACCACAACTGACACAACCATACTTGATTGATCTGAGAGTTGATCTGCCAAGTTTGTTGGATGAGACATTACAACAGGTCAGGACCATACAGACATACGTCGGGCTACTCAGTAAACTAAAGGCTATTGTAGTATAGGTGTAGTCTTTAGTGAAGTTGAAGAATTAGCAAGTTACACATATTGTACCAATACAAGCGTTGCTAGAGTTGGACCATTTATATGAGTCGAAGACCTTCTTTCTACTCCAGCCGTTGCAATATAGGATCACTCGACGGTACTTCTTCAGACGGGCGAAGCAGCTGATGCCATTAAATTCCGATCGGATCAGAACAAGAATTTGGTTGAGATGTTTGATTTTAATTAAGCATTAATTGCCTGACTCGTGGGGACAAATTCTTTATCAGCCATTCTGCGTGGTATATCATCACGTATTGGGTAGCCAAAGCCTGGCTTGTTCGTAGAACCAATGTCTCAATTGATAAACTGTATGTGACTTCCATCGTACCTATGCTTCTGGCTAACTGCCGACCATGATGTGACGTTGAGCCACGACAGTAGTGAAACTCGCCTCCAGCTGATGGACATGCCAGCCCCCGCTCGACATTATGGGGGGATCTCCAAGGAACAGGAGGCGTGTGGGCGGCCCTCATTGAGTTTAAAAGTTCAGTGTTGGTTATGGCCGTTGCGGCTAGTCGTTACGCTACGACGTTATTCGGACCACGAACGGAAGCATGCACCCGGGATTGACAATGATCTAGCATCAGCGCTTGTGTCGTGTGCCAACTTCAATACTTCATCTCTAGTCGCGCCGTGGTTTGGTTGAACCCTGCTGTCATCGGAAGACCACCCCATGCAGGGACGCGCCAAGATACACAGTAAAGCCTTGCACTCGCTAAAGCGACGAAGATGGTGTCACCAGGACGGGGATCCTACCCGATAGGACAACATGGAGCTAGAAAATAGCCCACTTCTGGTCAGCAAGATATGATTGAAGACTTGCACGGCTGGCCAAGGGTAGACGAAACATCCCTGACCGACGTGGATCCTACTCCCGGCCAGTTTAGCTATCTCAATGGAGATTTTCTCCATCCAATGGGGTCGTGCTCCTCCTAACTCAAGCGCCACATTTGGCAAGGCTAAAGCTCCTGGTGTCCCGGGTACCTTTTCAGTAAGCCAGGGCGGGCACCTCTCTGTTTTTGCGGATCCTACGGAGTCCAGACGACTATCATTCATTTGACATGGATATTTTAGGTTAGCAGACCCGGTCTCATGATTGTGAGCTTTCTCGCGAATAAGCAATTACCCTACTATCCTAGATACGGAAGATGGAAAACAATTTCAGGGTTGAGACTTGTATATATGTTGCGGCTTTCAAGACTGAATCCCTCTGACCCAACAATCAGGAGTAGCAAACGCACAACATTGCTGGCTCCTTCTCTTACACCTCAGCGTTTACTTTTTATATGAACATTTGTCCTACATCCGGAACACAATGATTACGGTCGACGGTGTTGACGTATGGTTGGCATCGCCTGACGGCTCTCATGTCAATTTTACCAATCCGCAGAGGGACATAGCGACTGTCACAGCGAGCTACTGCGCTTTTGGTATCGCACTTACTGTTCCTATGATCTTAGGACCCAGTCTCTACGCGACATATTACATCCGCCGAGATTGGCACATCCAGCATTGTAAGTATTGTCCATTGCTCGAGCGGGCAGTATCTGAGACTGCTGCTGATTCTGATGGAAGATACGATCATTCTCGCCAGCATCCTCACGCTAGCCTCCGGAATTCTTACTTTCATTTGCCTAGACAAGGGCGTCCTGGGCGTGCACGTCTGGGAGATGTCTATGGACGATGCTATTTGGGAGAAAAAGCTCATCTTTTCTACTATCCAGCTGGGCATTCTGGGCTCCGCTCTCGCAAGGTTGTGGCACTGTATCCTCTACGGCAGGATGGTGTCCATTTCATGGTATCGTTCACTCCCCGTTATTACCACGGCCAGCCTGATCATCATTTCTTCCGTCGTGGTATCATTCGGTCTTCTGTTTGCTTGCTGGCCGGTTGAAGCAATATGGAATCTTAGGATTTCCACCGAGTCTCAATGCATGAATAGCTATCCCTTTCATATCCTACACGCGATTATTGGGGGTCTGGTAGATCTCATCCTCATATTTCTCACCATTTACACCACCCTTGGACTCCAAATGTTGTGGAAGACGAAAGTGGTTTTAGTGAAAACTTTCAGCACCGGCCTACTCACACTGGGCGCTACTGTGGCCCGGCTAGCCATCTTGATTACCGGTCTCAAAAACCCTGACACGACGTTCGTGTTGGCTCAGGTAACAGTCTGCTTGATCTTTGAGACCAGCTTCGCCATCATCTGCGGTTCACTACCAAACTTTCGCAAATTCATTGAGCGCTTCATGTTCGGCGTATCTGAGAACCCACAGTATCTAATGGATCGTGGGATGAACAGTGCTCAAGGCTCAGGCTCTGAGGCACATACTTCACACACCATCGGTGGTACCCCCATGAACGGAGAGCCAACCCCTCCTGAGACAGGATATCACCGTAGTTCTGAGGCACTCATTGCTAGATAGAGCCGGAAGACAGTGCCATGCGGCTGTTCGTGGAGATGTCTCGTCAATTTCTGAATAAAACAACCTTTTCTTCCACCTTTCGTGTTGAGCGTATCGCACTTGTATCATAATCCTGACGTAGAGTGAAGCCTTCGCAGTAAAATACGTCCTCTGTTTATAAGCAATAAGGAAGCGTGTCGATTTCTCCTTGCTACGATGATAAGACAAAGCAGCCTTGCCCTTTGGGGCCTTTTCGTTCACAAGCTAACTTTTTGTAATGAGATTTCATCTCACAGGGTAGGCTAGTTATTCTCCATTTTGATTCGCTCAGAAGGATATGAGATACATCAGGTCATCGGAAATCTCGTCACTGTTGGGTCCCGCCACGAGTTCGCCGTAAAACCTGGACCTAGACTTTCCGGCAATGGCTGAGTTGGCTTAGACATTCGCGGTATGCTTAATTGTAATGAGATGGTATCATGTTTTTGTGGAGAATAGAATAGTCTCTCGAAGAAAGGCTGTTGGATGCTCAACTTTGCCAGCCTCGAAAAACAGTAAAAGTACAAAGACACTGACAACTGTGTGTATATATTTAGACTGATGCGCAGGATGTGAGTGTCATGTGATAAAAGACGCTTCGAGACCAGCTTGGACCAGCAAAAAGCGACCTCGAACATGGCCTTTCATTTTGCTTCTGGCGATATATACTCACGTGTCTCGGCAGGTTTTATCTGACTTGAATGGCGAATGATGAGAATATATAGTATGTATCCGTATGTAACTGCCTCGTTAAACGTCATTGCTACATGATTTCATCTCGAATTGCCAAACTCGTCAGAGTTCCAACTCTCCGTTTGTGAGCCTACGCAGACTCTCCCAGAAAATCCCTCCCAAGTCAACGATAGCTAATCCATCTCAGCCTCCTAATAGCATTGAGTGTCTCATGGATGACGAAGCCATTGACTTGTCTGTAATATCATGGCACTTGAGAGCGCACGTCCTGGTGTATAACGTCAAAATTCTTGTGCAAGCACTCGAAACAAGCGGCTTTACAAGTTTGACGACTGTTGGAAGATGATTGCCGCCATCACCAAGAAATCATCACAAACACATCCTGTGTTTGACGTGTATGAGCGATCTAGTACCACTGCGACTCAGTCTCGGTTGTTTTGCGACCATCAAACGTATAGCGAACAGGGCTGGAATCTCAGCAAACCGGTCTTGCCCATCATCAAGGAGCTGGGATTACAAACTGGAGAGTCTCCTGGAGAGAACTCAGGTATTGAGGTTGTCCTCTAGCTATTATTTCTTTCCTGGCTGAGTGTAGTTGCAGGCTATTTCCTACCTTGTCCAACGGACTTTATCTGCCGAGTCAATTCACGGCCGCTTTGAGATCGCGGAAACTAGTCAAGTGAGAGTAGCCATTTCGTCGGAGACTCAAATCTAGTCGTTTATATGGGAGAATTGAACCTACTCTGGCAGGATGGTGGAGCGATGCAAGTAAGCTGTTCCTAGATCCTCCCGCCACGAGGCCCATACAAGGAATAATTAGGGGCTCACGACTTAGTCACTCCATAGTGAAAGAATGAAAAAACAAGAGGTAAATGATTGAGAAGAAGAACAGTGCCGGAACTAAAAGAAGGGCTGCCTTACCTAGCCTGTATGGGCCTTGTAGAAAGTATCCGGATGAAGTGTCTGATCCCTCTCCTCCCTACCCCTCGAATGCCTCAATTTACTGCACAACGTCATGGAGAACTATCGCTTAGAACAGATCCCGTGCTCGTCCTCGCCGCCCAGTGTTTGAATGCATGCCCTCCTGGTATCTCCTCTCACATCAACCTAGCCTGTTGATCCCCATTCATTGAAGAACTAGTGCGAGGCCATTGACCTGGTTTCGACCTTGTCCGATTGATTCGTTGAATCCGGCTCATTACCTCCGAGACTGTCGTCGCTGACGTGTGACCATCCCTCCTCGTCCTTGTCCTCGTCTGCGTCAGGCACCTGGACTGAAGCCCTCCAGCGCTGGATGGGAATGCTACGCTTCTCTAGCTTGGACACATTGTCAAGCACCTCCTGGGTAAGCTCAACTGTGGACGTGGCTTGATTGCCGGTGGAGGCTACGGTTGTGTCTGCGTCGGCGCCCGAACCAGCGTCGCTGTCCTTCGTATGTTCCAGATCGTTCACGCCTTGCACTGGAAGTGTCGTCCATGCCTCGGACTCAGCAGACTCGTAATCATCAGTACTCAGTAGCTCCTCAGCAGCGGCGATGGTCTTCGCAGTACAGGTGGACTTCCTCAGCTCCAGATCGACAGTCCAAGTCGCAACATCATCATCGCCATTCTCTGCTATTATGCTGAGTGCGCCAGTCGGGTCCGTTCCGCTACCAAGACTTCTGAAGCGAGCCAGTCCAATGACACGATTGAACACCAACATAAGAAATCCCAGGACCCAATTGACCACGTCAACGCCAAAGGGGCATCGAAAGTCATGAGCCTTCTCTGCGTTGCCCTTAGTCTCCGCGTTAACTGCAGCCGCGCCTGGAGCAGCCTCAGCGTTCTCCTCATTCTGTCTCTCCTTCTCTTTCCGCGATTCCTCTTCCCTGGCTAATTTCTCCTCCTCTTCCTTGAGTTTGACAGCGTAGAAAGAAGGATCAGCAAACGCGACCCTAAGGCCGCTGTCGCGCTCGATGATTTCCGGCATCGTCTTGGTTGGCCCAAGTTGCGGCACCGATGAGATCCCAGGCACACTGAAATGATGGCATCCCGCTTTGTCGGTGTCGATGTTGAAGAAGACGCCTGTTAGCTGAGTAGCCAGATGTAAGATCTGGAAATACCGATCATTACACATCTCGAGGCTCTCAACATAGCCGAAAACCTGCATCTCGTCGAAGCTGTATTTTGACTGCTTGAGCCAGCCGTTAGGGAAGAGGGGGGGATCGCGACGAAGTCCCTCCTGCCTCCTTACTTCTTCCTCCCCAGCTTCTCGGGCCATTCGTGCCTCCTCGGCTTTTCTCGGCTTCTGCTTGTATTCTAATCGCGCTTTCTCAGCATCTTCCTCCTTCGTCTGTGTGTCGCTGTCTTGCTGTCGCGCATTTTTGTTTTCGCTCTCCTTCATCTCCATGTCTGCCGATGGTGTCTCCACGCCTTCAACCTTCGCGGTCTGCTCGACGTCTTGGGTAGGCTTCTCCAGAGACTTGTCACAGGCTCCATATTCAGCCTCTTTGACGAAGGGTAAGCCCGCAACTAGATAATGCTCCAGCAGAGGATGGGGGTACATCATCTTCGAGCCCGGTGCCTTGGTGTCCTCGCCCTTCTCGTGCGTCGTATTACTGGCTGTAGCCTGCTCTGTCGTGACCATTCCCATGATTACACTATCTTCGTCTGTGGTGACTGTACCGTCGACCGGAGTGGCCGTACTCCTGGCGCGTTTGGCCTTTCGTTGCTCCTCTGTATCGCGAAGGTATGTGTCGATGTTGTCTTTGGTACTAAACGCATACTTGCCGAGCCTCGCTCTCTCGTTGAGTGGCGAGCAAATTGTAATGAGTTCGGACTGGGAAGCGTTCGCCAATATAGCGGCACCTTGAATCTCGTCCTGGCGCACAATTAGGTTGAGGTAAGGCGTGAGAGCCTCTGCGTGGAAAGCCGAACCGAACCATTCCCTCAAAGCGGGCCGCGTCTTCAAGGAGCGCATGAATATCAGGATTACCAGGATGAATCTCCACACCCCTAAGGCACGCGTATCTGCGTCCTCCAAGAGATACGGGACCATGGTGTTGATCAGTTCGATCGTTGCATCATAGATATCCCTTGCGTTGGCCATGGCGTCAGAATCGGCGCGGTCCTCGCCCGTCACAAGGTCGGGGGCAAATTTCGCCATCATCGGGCTCCATCTTCCATCAGAAAGAGGAATTCCAAGAAGCAATAGGCAGAGCAAGAGCCCGAGTTCGGCGCTGCAAGTGGTCAGTTAGAGACGAGTGTAACGAGATTCCGTAGGGCCAGCACATACCTTGGACAAATTCTAGATACCTTGGCAGGTCCACCGACCTTTATTTTCTCCAGTGCTGTATAGGCAGTGTGGAGATGATTATTCCTGCTCCTCTCATAGCCGTTTGACTTCAGGGTCTCAGGCTCCAGGGAGGCAAGAATCAGGTGGGCAACAGCGGTAAGTAAGTGGTCCTGGTCGGTCTGGGGGATGCTGGCCGGCTTCTCGGCTGCCTCCTTATTCCGGCCAACAATCCTTTCGATAACGGTCAGCACGGACTTTCGCGCGGCGTAAAACGGAATTTTGACGACGAGAGACTTGGTGTAGTAGAGAAGCCTGGACACATCGGCGTCGAAACTTCCGTCAGGCGAGGAGGAACGGGGCTGGACCAAAATGGCCAGGTGATGGTAGAGGCGGCCGACCGTGGGGTCATCGTTCCGGACCTGAGTGTACTCTTCTCGCGTAGTGTTTTTCCAGCGCTCCCTCGCATCTATATCACTGTCTTCAACAGCCATTCTAAGCAACCATCATCAGTCTTTGTTAGAACACCTGTCCATCGTATAGTGGACCCAGTAGGTGTGACGTTTCTACTTACCCGTATCGTGCTAAATCTCCTTTGCATTCGACCCACGTAAGACGGAAGCTCGGGATGGTCTCGTCCATCAAGGATATTAAATTACACGACAGTATGATGAACTGGTCCAATGTCTCCTTAGATTCGGGAAGTCGTGTGCGTAAGACCTCGAGAAAGGAATGTATACCGTGCTTCCACATTCTTGCCGGCATGTTATACTTTTCTGCAAGCCTACGGAGCGCTGGCGATGCTGAGGAGTGGTGCGAGGCCAACAAAAAGTCGTAATGTTCGTGCAAATATGTGCGGTGCAGCGCAATGAGATCTGCATACTGCTCGCTCCCGAGACTAGGGATTCATCGACCGGAGGCCAGCACCCAATATTCTGCGCCAACCTTTTTGTATCGGCTCTGATCACTCAGCCCCCGGGTTTCGACATATATTGGCGCCTTCTTGGACCCCGACTTCACCAGACCGCAGAAGCGAAAGCAGAGGAAGACAAGAAGGGCTCGAACCATATTCCAGAGGCGTTGGTAGCCCGCGTGGATGAATCGCCAGATGGTCAAGAGGCCCAGAGCTGGCTCTTTTGCTCTGATTTTGGCGGTTTCGAGATCACACAATAACTTGTCGACCAAGTCGTATCCAATGTTGAGGTAGTGTTTGCCGTCTATCACCTTCTTGCGAGCCTCTTCGCCCATTTTGGCCGCATTGATGGCGGTTAGCTGCTCGTACTCAGGCCATCTAAGTTCCTTGGCGCGCAATTCCAATGCCACCTGGAATCCATGCAGATAGTCATTGGGGTCCTGCGGAGCCGTCTTTTCAGAAATGGGCAAGTCCTTGATTGCTTTAAGAATCCACGGCTTCTTATCTCCCTTTGTGGCGCCCTCTTGAGCCTTGACGTACCAAAGACAAACAGTTTGCGCTGGTTTCATATTGCCCTTTTCCATATTGCCCTTTTGAAGGAGTTCCAAAATGTACCCTGGGAGCGTCAATAAGTAGCTGGGGATATTGGGCGGACCGCCTGTCCAGGACATCTGGTCCTGGTCGACTTCTATGCATTTACTTTCCACCGCCACTAAGGCGTCATAGATACCGTGTACTTCGGCCACCAGTTGATCCTTGGTAATTGCACGCATTTTACATTGCCTGATAATCTTTTCAGGGCCACGCAATGCGTCTCGATTGTCGGCCTTGACGACCTTAGCCTCTGTGGCGAGAGCATTGGCAGAATCTTGTCTCTTGCTAGCGGCAGCTGCTATATTGTCATAGCTGTGGTCCGTTTTGGTGTTCTCGTGGCTCTCAATACCAACGGCGTCACCCGTGTCGGGCCGGAGAGACTGCGATGATGCACCATCGGGCTCTCTCACAGCCAGCACCTCCGAAGTGTCGTGAGATACGGAGTCCGTCATAGGGCGGCTATTATGTTGCTCCTTGTCAGTCCAGTGCCTATCGGGTCGATGGTATCAGCCTTAACGTACTCGTTAGGAGCATCTTTTGATGCGCCGGAAAGATCGACCCGCGACGGGACCTCGGACTTATCGGGACCGCTACCCATGACGAAGTCTCGAATAAAAAGAGTCTGCCAGAAAAGCGGCAGAGCTGCTGTAAATGATGTAGATCCTAAGGAGAAATCTCGGCTTATGGATAGTGAGATTCGTCGTGAGAAAGCACGAGAGGTATGAGAATCCGAGCAAGAAAGAGGGAGTGCGTGAGGAAGACGGGAAAATCGGACCTACACAGTATGCTAAATAGGCCATATTTTGCGGCGCTGAAAATAATGGTCGCCTTATGGTTTGGTTGCCTTCTGGATGCCTTCTCCGCGGTCACCAGAAACACAGGTACACCCCCACCCCCCTTGTTCTTTTTCACCCTTTTTTTCAACCCCCTTGGCAGTATTGGAAGCCCGGAGATTGGGGTCCTGGGGCAAAGTCAGAGTGCTGTCAGGTATTATTTCATTGAATCGCTTGGAATCACAACGGTCAAAAGCCAAAGAACCTTCAAGAAATGCTATTTACTCGTGCAAGCGCCGTCAGCCTCATCCTACGGTGAGTTGTCCCCTTATGTAAAAGTGCCTGTTGAGATATGTGTGCCCGAGGCCCCACATCCCTCTGTTGTTATGTAGTCTGCCCACTGGGACCTTGGCTACCTTCCTCATACATCTTCTCTACATGCCACACTTTCATACCCGGTAAACAGATTCTGAAACACTCCCTGCCAGTCTTTCTCGAGTCCCTGAGTGGTATGCCCTCAGGATTTCCAAACCTCTTCCGCGCCAGCACTTAACGATAGCAGAAGACTGGTATCGGACAAATAAGCCATATGCACTTGGTGCTTCATGTTACGACCGCCTTGGGGGCCGCGACACGTGTACTACTCAGACGAACAATATCACTGCGAGGTGTGCACACCGCCAACGACCAGGTGATGATGCCAGCGGAAGCGAGCTTGAGCATGTAGCTGATAGGTCAGTATAACCTCTTTCTCAAAGAAAAACCGCCAACTATAAGAGCCTGTACCGCCAAAGGTTCCGTGCATCAAAAGGCAAGAAGGGAGGTGCCTGTTGGCGGCTGTCAGGTAATACACGAAAACAGAGTGGTGGGGATACGGCATGAAACGGGGTTCAGCAATCACCACACAATCTGAAGGCTGAAGTTGGCGCCCCGCCACCAGCGGGTGCAACAGATTCCGGAGTGACCCGGTGAGATAAGCTAAATCAAACGACCTATCAGTCGAAGACGGGAGATGGGCCAACAATGAGAATCTGTGCGCATCGATCTAGGTTCAGACGAAGTCACTTTTCAACTCCTAGGTACCCTTGTCAATATGATTCCGCGGGTGGTGAGATGGGCCAGCCCTTTGATGAGTGACCTCATATCCATGCTGAGTTTTCATCTATTGGGACAGTGGGACTCAATGGTCCTCTTTGCAACTACTGGAGTTGTATGTCCTGGTATAATTACCCGAACTCTGTTGATATCTAGGCTCTGGGTCAAAAATTGCAGGGCTTAGTATGAAAAGCCATGACATCTTTCATTACAGTCCTGGAACCCTGTGCCTCTGCGGCCATAACGTCGGTAAGCTTTGAGGCCTGACACTGAACTATTGCCGCATTCTATCGGCCTACGTGTAGAGCACACGGAGCATCCATGTAGACCGGTTGTACTTTTTCCAACCAGATGTGCAGAAACATACTTTGCAAGCGCCGGATGGTACTTCAGGGGCCCTGGAAAATGAGGCTCTGCAACCACAAAGTTGGCCTGACGCAAGGTTTAATTAAGGCTTGCGGCCAAACTTTCAGCCACAATGCTCATTTGCAAATAATACAGCTCACAATGTGATGTTGTAGCTCGCCATGGTCAGCGGGTTGTATTTTTAACGCCAATGAATCATAGTTGGCCAGACCTACTGTTTATCTTCTTCTGATAAACACAGCCCTCGCACACTGCTTGAGTTGGTAGGTACTCACCCTTCACATGGCCAGAAGAATGTGAAGCAGAAGTATAATGGCGGTAAGACTGTCACATTGGAACGGCGATGCAGATGCGCTTCGCTGTGAAGGGAAATCTGCTCCTATCCGAAAGCTACAAGCCTGCGTATTGGCGATAGATCAAATTGATATAACATTTCGTCCGCGAGAATTCCGCGCCAAGTACATCTTGCTGCAGACTTGTGCACTCCTTACCCGGCCTCATCGCTCCCTGGCAACCACTCAAGACCACATCACCATCAGAATTGAGGTGAGAAGAAAGCTCACCGCTTCTAGATGTGAGGTTTCTTCGAAGCAACTGCTAAAAATTTGCGTGACTGTCCAGATAATACGCACCCCCCCCGCTTTGTGAGCGGTTGACACAGCGGTCTGGCGGATGACCAACAGACCCTACCGGGATGGCCCCACCACATTGTCACAAGAGTCGACATACTCAGCATCATTCTACAAAACCGTGAGAGATTTACCGTTTTAGTATTCAGGCCAACAATGCAGCCGTGTTGGGCCTCATTACAGCGACAACTTATTCCCCTCACATTACCTGCCTACTAACCTGCAGTGACTAGCTTATGACATACGGATGCGGCTAATTGCATCGAAAGTTTAAGGGCTTGCCGTGCCCCTCAAGTCAGAGAAAAGGCGGTGTAGATTGCCATTGGAATTGGAAAGGAAGAGAAATAAATACCAACGACGCGCTGCGTAATTTGAAGACTGTGCCTCATCTTAACAGCTAAGAGTCCGCCCGCCCTAGCATCCTGGAAGCCATGGAAAGTTTACCTAATGTGAGTATGCTTCTTCACCAAAAGAACCCCGACTTATATATTGACTGTTAAATTCAAGGAAACGCTAGATTGCGTCTTCTGGTTCCTGGGCAATGAAGATCGCAAAAGTGTTGCTCTCGTCAACAAAAGACTACGCTCATGTATGGCACCTTCTCTGTTCAATCAGATTCTGGTAGATGAGTGTAGGGTGCAGGAGCTACTCGAGAAGCCAGGATACAAAAATGTGACTGATCACATCCACACGTTGACGATCTGTTCCCCGACGTACAACCTATTTGCTCGGGGTACCATATTGGCAGACCTAGCAACAAGATGTGAATCTGGCTATTTCTACCAACAACTGACACCAACGGTAGAGGGAGACAAAGACAAGATATGGCAATCCAGGTGTACCCTCACGGATATGTCAGAGCCCGAAGCCAGAACAGCGGAAATACTTCCAGCTATCCGAACGCTTGTCATTTCAGTAAAAGTGAAGGAGAAGCCAGGAGATCTTGTCTCCGTCATGGGCAAGTTTCCCAACCTCACAAAGCTCACAATATACGCCAATTTCCTTCAGCTTCCACCAGGGGAGGTTTGGCCTTCCTTGGAACAACTCGTGTTCGATCAAATTCCTAGTATGGAAGAGGGGGTGGCACCGGACCAAGATTGTTTGAAAAGCCGGATCGAAGGGTATACGAAACTAAGATCTATCTTTTTCGCACAAACTTTTGAAATTTTCGACTCGGCTCAAGATGGCTCGTTTGCCCAAGAGCTTCACCAGGTTTTGTCTCAGGCGTTGTCTCCAGAAGAGACGGATAACATCATGACTCAACTAAGCACTGAGCATGAAGCTTATGAACGCTTGTCAGACCGCCTGCGATTCATTCATCCTCTTTTGGACAGAATCCTCGATAAAACTGTAGCCAAGAAGGCGAAAGCGGAGATTTTTCGCTTCTATTCACAGCGTATTTCAGAGTTCATGAAAGGCAGAAGAGAAGCGTTATTTCCGTATGGACCCGACGTTACCTTACTCTACAGACCTAAGCCAGCACTTGAGTGTGCTTTACAAGGAGTGAAGGATGAGATTCGCAATTGTTCAGAATTGGCGTCGGGATTCGGGGACGAGGGCAAATTTTTCCAATTACGCCAAGACGTTGTTGATGGACGTGTTATCATTTACGCCAAACTTCTCCCTGACAACATTTCACCGTAACCTTCTTTGAAGTATGATCTGTATCTTATTCCAGGAGTACAGAACTGGTTTTCTTACGGGGGCGTGCGAAATAGGTAAAACACTCCCAGCCCGGCCAAAACGTTGTTGCTAATTTCTAATATAAGATTACCAGTGAATACATATACCTCTGTCGTTTGTCTTCTTGACGTTACTAAACTTGAGGGGCCGTGGCAGGCGAATGGTCTTGTTGTTCCAATAGTAATATAGCGAAACTACCATCACTACATACTTCGCGTTAATCTTGAGTCATGAACGTAATCTCAGAACATTGCGAGTGGGAGCACCGATAGATTTAGGCGTATAGCCAGCCGGTACTAAAACCCAAGTTCGTGGGTTTGTTCCCTATGATGGTTGCATATTAGTCCTTTAATAGTGGTTGAAATGTTTGATTTTCTATCGAAGAACATTAGATAGTTGAAGAAACTGATGAGTAGAGTATGGGGACCGTGCCAAAGCAGAGATTGGACTTCGCTATCAAGCCATGACCGACTGTAACATTCTCAATCCTATGACTCAGAGCAGGGAGTAGTTCTAAATCTCATGAGCCTTATGATTCCCATGGGGATCGAGGCCTGAGCCTTGGCTTCTTTGAGAAATGGATTAGGCAGTGCTAGCAGAGCTGTACATCTAAATGCGACGGACCTGAGGGAGGCTTCCTGACCAATGCAAGGAAGAGTTTATATTACCCACATATAGTGTTCACCCACTTTCTCAGATCATGGGAACTTTCTTCTTCCATGGTCTTTGCCGCGAATTCTGTTCAAGAGGTAATAATAGCTAGTGAAAACATACTACTCGAGGGTAACTGCGGAGAATCTACCAACGCGCTTGCAGAATGCCTCAACCTCGCTCCGACTGCGAACTACGAATAGCCAATAAGTCCTCAGTGGCCTGGAATCTGAGATCACTTGGTGTATATTGGCCGCGCGAGTTGATTAGATCCCACTTCGCAACCCCCCCCCCAGTTCATGAAACCGTGGTGAGGGATCAGTAAATGCACCTTTCTGCCATCGGAAAAACGAGATGCAATCGACATGACTTCAGAGATTGCCAGGTCCATGCAGTTCGTGTGAAATGCGTACCTGCATTGCGTTCTAGGGCTGGAAGTGAGGAGATTCACTTGTTGACGCGAGCCTGCAGACTTGATCTTGTGTTGGTGAAGGACGAGGGCCGTGCTTAGCGAGGTACACCGCTACATACAGGGATCTGTTGCCGCTAGCTTGCCGCGCCGGCTGTCATGCTTGCCTCATTCCCCGTGTACGTACTCTAGTGCATCCACGGCCCCAAAACTTTCCGCTGTTCCACTACAACAGCCGTATCGCCTTAGGATCCCTCTTCCGTCTGCCCCGGCGATTAGCAGCTCGTACTGAGCGAGCCCCACCCACGTCGATCTTCTCATTGGCGCCCACGGTGCATCCTTGTTGACTGTTAAAAGCGTCGATTTCGGCTGTAGAAAGGATATGGCGGCACAACCAATATCACAGGAGATAACCGTATTTATTGGCTGCATTTCTAGTCCGAGCTTTTCACTCGACCCGCTGTTGTCGAATTGCAGGGTGCCAGAAACATACAACTACCAGCACGACGCAACCTTTTACGACCGATACCTTCTTTTTAATATCCCTTGCTTCGATTGACCCAGGACCGCTTGAATATGCTAATGGCTTTTTTGCCAGTGGTTACGGAAGCATGGACTTGGCATATCATCGAGACCATCCTGACTACCAGGGAAGAGGCCACGCCAATTACGTCTCCGTTGATAGGTATAGATTATTAGGCGCAGAGCATTGGTGCAGCCCCAGCATTCAATTGCTTGACCAATACTTTGGATGAAGCAACTGACGGTGTGTATTCACAGGTCCCAAGGACCCATTCGCCATGACTTTGGCCGCCTCCACAACACTTTTCAGTTTCAATCCCCGGCCGATATTCATGGAGACACTCTCAAGAAGAAGCTTGACCGAACTCGACCTCTGAAAGAATCTTCAGTACGATCATCTCTCAGCTCTTCAGTGAGCGGACTCCTCTCCCGAAAGCTGTCTGTGGAAGGACGATTCCCTGCAGCTCTGAGCCTGCTAGCTCAGATTCCCATCCGTTCCGGAGGTAATTGCGGATCTATTGTAAGGACAACCGAGACCCCTATTCACTCTGCTCTTTCTCCTCGAAGCACTTCCTTCTATCGTGGCGACAGGTCACCAAAGAGTCGCTCCGATATCGATCTGTTACCTCAAACAAGAATAGAGGGGCATAGCTGTGACGATGCCTTTCAAACACGGTCGAGCTATGATTTGACTGGAGCGGAGGGCATGGAAGTGCAAGATGGTCAATCGCTCAAGCGACTACACACTGACGATCCTCATGCGTCTGGTGGTCAAAAAAGAAGGGCAACCAGTCCCAATGATGAGTATATGTTTCTTTTACTATCAGATACGACTTGCTGACGTGATTTAAGCCCCCTCGGTACCATGCCTTCAGTGCCCACTTCACGATCAATACATCCTACTAGCATCGCGACTGCCAATTCTTTTGGCCGACGTTCACCTGCTGGTCCGTCTCCTGGCGGTATCTCACCCACTTCTTGTAATTCACCCTACACAGCTCCCGTATCACTCGACCCAAACCCCCAAATTTCCATCTCCGGCTGTAAATCAATTCATCCCGAGACCACCCCAGATGTTAGCACCGTTAAGTTTATCGAAATACAGATGCCCAATGCAACTGAAGTGCAGGGCTTCTTCATGTGCGAGTGCTGCAAAAACCCCAAGAGGTGTGATACGATCGAAGAACTCAAGTAGGACCCGATCTCGAATCACACGGGCCTGCTTTATCCAGGTTGCGTGGGATGATAGCCTGGCGTATGATCCGATGCTGACCAATAACAAGGGCTCACGAGGATGAAAAGCCACACAAATGTTCAATCTGTACCAACCGTTTCAAGAATAAGAACGAGAAAGTGCGTCACGAAAAGTCGTTCCATGTCCGTCGCCGTTCGTGGTCATGCTCAGCTCTCTCCGGATACTATCAAGCTTTTCACGAATCGAAAAACAAGCCTGGCGAAGCTGATACTTGCAGCTACTGCGGTGATGAGTTTCCGCGATCTGGTCGTGCCCTGGGCGGCGATCATCCGCCTCGACACGCGACAGGCCAGGACTGGGATGAGCGTACGAAACATCTCGAAAAGGTACATAAATTCAGAGAGTGCGACCCGTACAAAAAGTTCTTTCGAGCGGACCACTTCAGGCAGCATGTCGAGCACAGTCACTCGGGCAAGAGTGGAAAGTGGACCAACATGCTCGAGAATGCCTGTATGTTGGAAAACACAAAGACTCGGTGGATGCTCCAGTCCAATACATACGATACACATTAGACCTATAATGTGACAGATGTCAGCAATGTCTCGAGATGCATGGACAGGGTCACGGATACACTCCACAAATTGAGACATATTCGACAGTTTACCGGGTACTTGGGGGACATGAGCCCGTTGAAGAACACCGCGCTCATCGGGCAAAGTTGCGGAGTTCCACGTTCCACGTGAACATTGGGTGTGCCAGTATGAGGAAAATTTGAGACCAGGTCTCTCCTCCGCAGCAGTGTTAATTTGAAACCCTAAATTCTTCATAGTAAATACGACATCGTAGTCAACATGCTTTTCGGTTGCCTTGCCTAAAAACCATACAGAGCTTGTGAAGTCATACCATATAGGGCTCCTTTCCAGTACTGTGGCATTGGCGGTATGGTTCGTATGTCGGTGGCCAAAAGCCCACTGGGGTTGTGGCATAGACTCGTTCGTCTTGAAGACGAATTCTTGGCCCAACAGCTAGCCGGTGACGAAGAAAGCGGCGGCGCAGTGTTCAACGTCACAGACAAATTGGAGGCTATTGCCCAAAGCCGCAGGTTCGAATGCTGTGACACCATTGACCAACCAGCAACGAAGGTACGATGAAAGGCTAGTCCTAACTAGACTAGGCTGGGCCAGTCACTGTCTACAATGCCCAGCATTTCCATCCTCGACAGATGACAGGCGCCCAATCTCAGTTAAACTGTTGCGCTATATGAACTGACTCTATTAGGATGTTTCCTATCACCTTTGTTTCATTTCGATCGCCTTATGACTTCATGATGTTGCATTGTCGTGCAACGGAAATAGGACACAATGGCCTTGCCCCTGTCAAGGACGTCTAGAAAAATCCGATTCGGGGTTTTCCTGTTAGCCAGCGCTTCTCGTGTACTCAATGCAATGACTAGCCTCAGAGATAACAAGGACTGGTGTGATGAATGTACCACGGTACCGGCCGCACCGTTTTTGACGGAGATGCCGATGCCGACGCGAAATGTGCGCAGTCATTTGAGCCGCCCCGTGCTACGCGTCTGATGTGGAATGCGTCCGTGATAAAGCGCGATCAGAATACGCGAAGTGGGGGAACGCGATGGATCACGTACCCCAAAATCAAGACCCCGCCCACGTCATTTCACATCAGCCCCTCGTCAACCTGGGTCGCCCCCATGTCATTCTTGCAGCGATGTGGCCCGCAGAAGTAGATGATAAATGGCCTACAAGCACAAGGTCGCGGAAAAGCTTCCTTCCAACTCGGACTCTCGTCAGTCTTCCAACCCAGACATTGCCAAACTAGCCCAAGTGTAGAAGGACTGTCAGCCCCGCTGCCGTAACGCTTGCTCCACATTTGTCGCAACTACCCTACAATCGGCTCACCATGACTTTTTAGCTTGATACTTGCTGCTTTGCGAGTCTATCAATAGAGATATTCTTCTATATTTGTTTGCAAGGTGTTGAATTCAGAAACCCGAGGACTCTGACTCGTTCTGCATGTCACTGTAGCCCGTAGATCTCGATCATTATACGAGGAAGTTTGGCATAATGCACCGCATCCTCCCCTCAGCACTTATTTGCATTACGCTTGCTTCCATACTCAGCACTGTCGCCACCTCTGTCCATCACTTAATATTCGTCTCCCAACCGCCTTTGGCTTCAAAGATCTTGCCGACAGCTTCGCCGACTTCCAAGAGGTGACGGTCGCGATATCGTGCGGCGACGAGAGAGAGGCCGATGGGCATGCCGTGGTCACCCTTGAAGCCTGGTACATTCAGGACTGGGACATGAAGGCCCTGCACGATCGTCAGTCATTGTAAGATTCATACACAGTCTGTCACGTACACTCCACATTGCGCAGAAAACATGGCTTCCTGTACTCTCCAGACCAACGGGGGCCTCGTCTGGTACACTCGGGGTGATGATAGCTGCATACTTCGAGGCAATTTTATCAAAGACAGGCCTCATGGCAGCCAAGCTGTCACTAGCCATCAGTTGCTTCTTGCGAGTGAAATTGTCGGAGTTCTCGACGTGCTCGATCAAGACTTGGCCAATTTGGTCCTTTCCAACTCTATACTCTGCTAGGAAAGAGGTACGGCCCTCTGTGTGAAGCCCAATACGATACCACTCTGGCACATCATCGAATTCCGAAGGCAGCTTAAGCTCGTGTACTTCGGCGCCATGGGATTTGAGAAGATCTGCAGCGCGGGCGAGAGCGTCTTGAGTTCCAGGACCAGCCATCGGCCAGATGCTTGTCTTGCAGATTGCGAAACGCGCCCCTGCGATGCCTTGAAAAGAGCGATCTTCGTCTTCGTCATCTTGAAGAGCAAAGACCTCGGCCAAAAGGACCAGATCTTCGACACTTCGTCCATACCATCCGAGAGTGTCGTACATGAGAGCATACATCTTCTGACCTTCGCGAGATACAGAATTCCAGGTTGGTTTGAATCCATAAATCCCATTGAATGATGCAGGACGAATCATGGAACCGCCTGTCTGTGTCCCAAGGGCCATGGGGGCTTGGAAGTCGGCAACAGCAGCTCCGGAGCCGCTGGATGATCCGCCCGGAGTGCGCAGAGGGTCATGAGGATTATGAGTCTTAGGGCCGACGTGGGTAGCAGCAAACTCGGTGGTGGTTGTTTTACCTAGCTTGTTAGATGCAAGTGTGCAGAGCAAATATTGAACATACCGAAGATGAGGGCACCAGCATGACGAAGGATCCGTACGGAAGCAGCATCTGTCTCGGGGAAATGACCATCGTATAGTGGCGAGTTGAACTGAGTAGGCATGTCTATACGGTAGTAAGCTCTGGTCATAGTGTTGGATATAATTGGCCAACTAACCTTTTGTGTAAATGACATCCTTCACAGCGATTGGAAGTCCATGAAGAGGTCCTCTATCTTTCTTGGGGGTCTCATCTAGAAGTCTTGCTTCCTGCATGACCCTCTTCTCGTCCAGGTAGGCCCAAGCTTTGACGTCTTCATCGCGTGCCTTGATTCTCTCAAGTAAAGACTCGGCATACTCTTGAACTGACATCTCATCTGCCTGGATCTTCCCAAGAGCTTTAGAAGCCGTGAGTTTCCATGGCTCGACACGATCGTTTAGAGTAGATATTGCTCCATTGTATGACCACAGAGAAAACACAAGGACTGCTACAGCCAGGAAGACGGTCAACACTGGGAAGATATGCGGAATCTTGTAGCTCATAATGGTAGCTTTTCCTTGCTGATCAACTCCAATCTTTAGGAAGGGATCACTGGTCGAGAGATGTTATAGTTCTCGGAGTGCCTAGTTGGAACTAGACGTCGGCCCCCACAAGATGTAAGTTTGACTTTCTCAAGGGGTGCGGCGATCAAGCTGGGAGCTCAGGCATACGAGATAAGGACCTAGCTTGGGGACTTAATCCTGTTATGTAGGCACTAAGCCGTGAGATAGAGTGGGGATGATTTCCCGTTCGACTCTGCTGTAACACATGGATACATTGTGTAGCATGAGGTGGCACTTCTAATCAGATCTGCTAAGAAAAACGATGCACGCCGTCTCCAGAATGGCCTAGGTGATTCTGTAATAGTGGCACAGCATTTCTTGCAAAAGTTCCATCGATGTGCATCCGACGCTTCCAATGCGATAAATAAACTTGGATTCCAAGGTCGAAAAAGTAAAAATGTTTGAACGTCATTGGATATACGTGCTCATCCCGTACCTCGCGTCCCATAGCGATGGCGGGGCGGAGAGGGGTTTCAATGCAGAGTACGACATTCAATCACGTGGCTTGTTGTCACTTCTCTCGCTGACATTGCATGCATATGCTTCTCCAACTTCACACCGCCATCATGGACGTCTCGTCGGATGTCCGCGCTACTGACCCTTCATACACTACATCTCTAGGTCTTGCTTACCTCCATTCATCTCGATTTTGACACCCGAAGATAGTCAAATGTGTCTTGCCTATCGCAGCGAACGACCGTCCCATACAAACGACCCTCCATTTGTCCTTAGTCACCTGTTCTATTGACGGTGACGAGCGACATCGATGACAGAATATACAAACAAATGACGACCTTGTGCCTCAAGCATGCCGGCAGTCACATTAGCCACGAGGCAACTGAACACCGTCTCTAGACATCCCGCCTTTCCAGATGGCAGGTCGCCGATCCGTCTGGTTGAAGGCCAGGAAATTGCCCACATTGTACGAGAAAGGAGCGGTCATCAAGATACATATTGAGTAATGCAGCCGAGCTTGCTGTTTCGAGAAAATCTTACACATTGTCAAAAGAGCTCAACCTGCTCCGGATGTGCAGCTACCTTTCTGCTTGGCACATTTGCTGGTAAGTTCATCCTGGGCGTGCTGATCAACCCATCGAAGGAGCCGTCGGTTAGACTACATGGATGAGAAAAGTTGACAAACCCTCTGTATAGAAGCACAGGAAGAAGAACCGAATCTAGCCAAGCACCAGGACGCGACGATCCTCGAGACGAGTTTGCGATGTGGACGTCAGACAATTGAACCGAATCCATCACTCCAACCTGTTCCAGACGAGAGGATGACTCCTGTTGTATATGGCTTTACAAAACGTGATCCAATAATTGCCTGTTCGACACCGTGGGTTCACGTCCGAGACGTAGTGGCAAATCGAAATCAGTACAACAAGATGAACGGGTCAATGGAGGAGCGTGATGAACACATCATGGAAGGGCTAACATGAAACTCGTCAAGCAAGGCCACAGTGCTTGGAGATGAAATATGGCACCTACCTGCGGTCCAAAAGGAGGAGAAAAGAACTGTGGAGGAGGGAATGCACAGACAATACACCACAGCAAGAGCATTTCCGGAGCAAGGTCTCGTATGACCGCCGATTATCGCCATGATGATGGCGGATTGCGCGACTGACTCCATAGAGGCCAACAAGCTTTCAATGCCTTGCCAAACCCTATACATCCTATGTATGTCCGATTCCGCCAACCAACAAAGTCTACCATCCCATACCACCCGGATCACAATACGCCATCTCCCAAGACTCTCCCGTTGGAAATTGCTGTGGGCTCTTCTTCGAAGCGATTCGAAGCTCGTCGTGGAGCGCTCAAGTCTGTTATCGAGGGAGTATTTGTCGGAAGCTCATCGCCGAGCCTGTGTTCGTCTTGGCTTGGAGCACTAGACGCTAGATTGGCCTGTTAGCTAACAAGACATAGCCGGCGACCAAGTCTGTGATCTAGCTGCTGCTACCGATATGCTTATTGGTGAAAGCAAGACGGAGCAGAGTATGCATTGACATGGCGGGAAAGTCGCCTTGAAAAGCGAGCGGAAGTTTGCTAAAGTGGTGGCGCATTGTGCAATGTGCCCGGCCCGAATTCCTCGACATGGACCATGTGTGCTCGTTTACGCTGTTCAGCTTAGCCAGAAGACCCTGTATACGCCCCCGTCGGAATCTTCCAAATGTCTCGCGTCCGTTTTACCACATGCCGCTGTCTGCGTTGACCTTTATATATTGAGCCAACAAGAGTTGCCTATTTCCCATTAGCACTCAGGTTCATCATGATAAACAGTGCTGGATTAAATACGCATTGGCCTTCATCGGTAGCTTGCCGTACCTTGAGTGCTACTTGTAACATTTTGCCTCACTGCGCCTTTTTCGCTCCCAGGTACCGCATACTTAGTTCAACGTATTTCGAATCCTTCCATGGAATTTCTTCTTGCTCTGGGTGTTTTTACAGAGTGCCCGATCCTTTTCTTTCTTGGCCTCTGTTCCTGTAGAAAATAAGGCATTATTTTGGCTATGAACGCGCCATCGCCTAAGGACTGGATCTGGTTTGCCTCCATTATATCTTTCTTCAGTTGCTTCTCTTCCTTTTGCTTTTTCTCTGAAATTTTCCTCGAGACTGCTGTCGCTTTGGCCGCCTCTGCGCGTCGCGATCTGAAAGCGTATAGGGCTCTCTTTGCTTGCTTTGTGATATTCTCGTTGCTTGAAGAAATCATATACCTTGAAGCCATGTCTAAATATTGTATGATAGAAAGCACGTTTCTGAGCGCTCTGGACCTTCAGAATATATTGAATGATTGGAAATGTATCAAGATGTTCACACAACATATATGACTAACTCCCACTTACATAAAAGAAGTGTCAGCCTCCCAATGGATCCCCCTCGCTGCGACTGGCGAAACCAGCGCGCAACTTGAAACAAACCAATATGCGCGCGGCTACCCTTAGTAGTCTAGTTACGATGAAGCTCGAGCTCAGCCTTCGGCAGCGCATAACGAAATTTTACTCATGTATGCCCAAGGCTGCCTTTTCACTATTGTATCTAGGGTAGCATGAGCTGTTGGGTGAGTAGGGCGGGTAGGTAGGTATTCAAGGACCGTAACAAGTGGAGGTCATTCGAGAAGGCGTATCTTGCCAACGTAGCTGGAATAGTTTTACTACCAATGCCTAACGTAATCAGCTACCAAACTCCGAATGAGTGCCCAGCACGTTTCATGCGTAAGCGCAGTGTCAGATGTGCCCAGGCGAGTGCTGTCCTTGGTGTCGAGATGTTCCCGCTAGCGCCCGGTGACAGCCTCGCGTTAGCCCAAGCCCTCCGTCAATTTCGTTCATGCTGGGTTAAAGTTTGACGTCTTCAGCGCCAAAATATTGTGGCCAGTGCGCTTTCACCAGATAAGAACGTGATTTGACACTCGTGCATTGAGAGATCAATGTAGAAGGCCTCGAATTTGGCAGCAAGCCTGAGGGGTCGATGAGAACAAACCCATCCGTTAATGGTACTTGACGTCTGATCTACAGCAGGCTTTACCAGCACCCTTGCCATGAGGGATATGTCAAAAGGTGCAAACAGACTGGAGAGGTCTCCAAAGTCGTAGCACGAGCCCATTGCCACCTAAAGTGATGCGATTGTGAATAGCCGCCGGGAAAGCTATACCTTGATGACCTAAATTCGGACCTGATACTCTCAGGGGGCTGAAAGGCTGAATGAGGTAATGAGCGGCAATGTTGCGCATATCAAAGGAAGTTCTCGCCTAACTCCTAAAACACAGGACGGTAGGGAAATGGTATACGTGGAGTCAGAATGGAACAAGTTTAAATTGTCAGCGAACCGGCAGTAGTTACTAGTAAAAATACGGAATGAGCATATATTAATTCCTTATATCTATACGAGTGGGCAATAGCCTTCACAAACGCACCGATAGCTTCTAAAACGTATACGTGAAAGTCCGTCGCAACGAACCCCTTTGCGTCCCCTACAAACAATCCAGCCTTGGCCATACCCGTTGCCACCCTCCGCTGACTGTGAATAGATCCTTCGATCACCTGGACATCGTAGGGTTTTACTCGTGTCTCTAACGAGCTATTGCCTCGCCAACTCGACCTGCGTACCAGCAGCTGGCATTAAATGTTTCCAGGCGATGACCGTGCCAACGTAATAAAGCTGCCGAAGAGCCGACTCTGGTTGTGAAAGTAGAATTGTGGGGGATGTGACTCTTTGAAACAGCATTCTGGTCATCAGACAATATCATCTGCAGTGTCTTTGCTGTCATTACCGATGCCCGGAGCAATCTCCTGCCCCTTGGCGTCAACCTGCTTTGTCCCTGACGCAGCTTTGTCGTCGGTTCGTCCACCGCCCGCGTTGGACTGAGCATTGTCGAGATCTGCGGCGCCCTTGGAACCCATGCCGCCCTCTGAAAGCTCTCCGCCTTCCATGACGGCGCGCAGCTCCAGGTTCTCGTCCTTGGAGTACACGCGTACGCCGACGATGCAGATGGCGTTCCAGGGCTCAGGCATCTTTTCCTCCTCCGAGTCGTGGTCGTCTTGGGCGGCGGCTTGGTTGGCTTGTGTGAGACGAGGCTTGCGGGCCATGTCGTCGCTGCTGTAGAGAGCTTCCCAGTCTTCAACAGGAGAATCAGAGGACTCGCCTGCAGAATCGTAGGCAGGTCGAGGGCGGACGGGAAGAGGCTCTTCTTCCTCGATGGGAGCGGGAGGTCCTCCACTGACTGGTGGGACTTCCTGCTTCTCCTCAACACCCTCGGCTGTAGAGCTCGTAGACTTGGGAGTCCAGTGAGCCGACCCAGTTGAGACAGAAATGACCGCGTCGTCATGATCCTTAAGATGCCCATGGACAATAGCAGGCACATTCTTGTCTTCCGAAATCTTGATCTCCTCGGTCTTCTTGCTCAGAGCCTCATCATCAGCCTCTTGAGCCCTCTGCTCAGCTTTAGCAGTCTTCCTAACATCAGCCTTCGAAGCCTCTCCTTCTTCATCTGCTCGCGCTCAGCCTTGACCTTGGCGTTGAACTCCTCATCAAGGCGGTTCTGCTTGGCCTCCCACTCTGCGCGACGTCGCTTTCTCTTGTCCCCGTTCTTCTTGGTCTGCTGCTTGGTGACATCGCGGTTGGTAGAGCGCTTTTCCCACATGCGGCGACGCTCCTTGTGGCGACTGGCAGAAGCCTTCTTCTGATCCTTCTTCTGACGAAGCTTGGTGACCTTGTCCATGTGGTCCCAAGCCTTGCTGTGGGCTAGATCATATGCGTAGCCAACTTGAGCGAGCTTCTCATTCTCAGTCCTGTCGGCAGCCTCCCTTTTGACGATCTGCTCAACAGATTGACCGTTGGAGTCTCGTTTGCCACTGACCTTGAGGTAGACAACATAGTTGCCAGCGGGAAGTCAGGCAGCTCAACAGAAACAGAACGATCCATAAGATAGTTGACATGAGAGCGGACAATGTAGTCCTCCGCATCGTCCATTGTATCCTTCGATTCGGGAAGTCGTCTGCGCAAAACCTCGAGAACGGAATGTATACCGGTCTCCCACATTCTTGCTGGCATGTGATACTTTTCTGCAAACCTACGGAGCGCTGGCGATGCTGAGAGGTGCTGCGAAGCCAACAAGAAGTTTTCATGTTCGTGTAAAATTTTGCGGTGCAGCGCAACAAGATCTGCGTACTGCTCCCTCTGAGACTAGGAATCCATCGACCGGAGACCAGCACCCAGTATTCCGTGCCAACCTTTTTGTACCAGCTGCGGTCACTCAGCGGCCTGGTTTCCATATTGATTGGCTCCAAGAGGCCCAGAGCTGGCTCTTGCTCTGCTTTTGGTGGTTTCGAGATCGCGCAATAACTGGTCGACCAAGTCGTATCCAATGTTGAGGTAGTGTTTCCCGTCTATCACCTTCTTGCGAGCCTCTTCGCCCATTTAAGCCGTATTGATGGCGGCTAGCTGCTCGTGCTCAGGCCATCCAAGTTTCTTGGCGCGCAACTCCAGAGCCACCTGGAATCCATGCAGATAGTCATTGGGGTCCTCAACGTGCTGAGCCCCCTTTCCAGACACAGGCAAGTCCCTGGTTGCTTCGAGAGTCCACGACTTCTTATCTCCCTTTGTATTTTGAGACCTGACATACAAAGACGAACAGTTTGCGCTGGTTCCATATTACCCTCTTGAAGCAGTATCAGCATGGCCACTGGGACCGTCAATGGATAGCTGGGGGTGTTGGGCGGGCCGTCTGTCTAGAGCACCTGACCGTGGTCGGCTTCTATACATTTAGTTTCCGCCATCGCCAAGGCGGCATAGATACCGCCCACTTCGGCCAACAGTTCATCGTTGATAGTTTCATGCAGTACGTCTCGATTGTCGGCCTTAACGACCCCAACCTCCGTGGCGACGACCTTGGCAGAATCTTGTCTCTCGCCAGTGACATCTGCTGTATCGTCATCACCATGGTCCACTTTGGTGTTCTCGTAGCTCTCAATACCAATAGCGTCACCCTTGTCAGGCCAGGGAGACTGCGATGATGCACCATCGAGCTTTGTCACAGCCAGCACCTCCGAAGTGTCGTGAGATACGGAGTCGATCATAGCGCGGCTATTATGTTGCTTCTTATCAGTCCAGTGCTTGTCTGGTTGATGGTATCAGTCTTGACGTACTTGTCAGGAGCATCTTCTGATGCACTGGAAGGATCAATCCGCGACGGAACCTCGGACTTATCGGGAGCACCACCCATGATGGAGTCTCAAATGAAAAGAGTCTGCCCGGAGAGCGGCAGAGCTGTTGCAACTGATATAAATCCAAATCAGAAATCTCGGCTTGTGAATAGTGAGAGTCGTCGTGAAAAAGCACGAGAGGTGCGAAAATTCGAGCAAGAAAGAGGGAGTGCACGCGGACGGCGGCAGAGGTTTATATGGGTTAGAGAAGACAGGAAAATCGGCATTCGGGGGCCTAAACAGTATGCTAAATGGGCGATGTTTTGAGGCGCTGAAGATATTGGTCGCATGATGTTTTGGTTGCCTTCCGGATGCCTTCTTTGCAGCTACCAGAAACACAGGCACATCCCCGCGACCACATTCTTCTCCACCCTTTTTTCAACCCCCTTTTACAGTATGGGAAGCCCGAAGACTGGGGGGTAGGGGGGCCTGGGGGCAAAGTCCGAGTGTTGTCAGGCATGATTCGGTAGAGCGTGTTTCAATTCATCAAGTCACTAATAAATTAAAACCACAACAGTCGATGCCCTAAAGAATCACCAAGAAATGCTATTTGCTCTTGCAAGCAGTCCGCCCACAAGTAACTGTCAATCAACACTGGTATACACAGGCCAAAGCGAACTAGACCGTACATATCGAAGGCAGGGGCCGCGACATAAAGTGTGTTCCTGTGCCATTTGAAGAACCAAAGAAGACTCATGAGGCACGCCGTCACTCCTGGGGACACAGTGAAGTAATCTATGCCTGGTGTTTTGAACTCTGCTCGTCTCTTTCAGTTTCGGGCACTGCCTAGCCAAACATACACCAAGACATTGAATTATTCGCGCCATTGAAAGGCTTGTGCGGGCCCTGAACCCATCCCTGTCACACAGCCATCTTCTTGCCGTGAAGGCACCATCGAAGCCCTGTATGAGGCGTCAGTTGGAAAGGGTTGGCTTGCCAGACGGCATTGTCGGATATGCGGGCTACTAAGAAACAACTACGAGGCGATACGACAAGACATACGTGATATCAACGTCGTTATTGTAGATTCGAGTTCTGCCAATAAACCACTTGAACCTCTCCACAATTTCCTTCAAATGTGCGGTAGGGCATATAATCGTCCACCTTCCCCGTCAAACCAGTTATATAGCCTTAGAGTATACCTCATTCAAGTATCCTTTCCAGTCACCTTCTTCCCCTTTGACAAAATTACCAGATGTATCTCTCGTTTCCAATGCATTGATATTACCGGCAAATAGACGCCCAAATACAACAGGTATGGAAGTTAACTTTCCAGTACACTGATCACATGATCGCCAAATACAGGTCAGTCTATAGATGGCCGTAGGCATTTCCACATTGTAATGGTGGTGTTCAAAACTGGACTTGTTCTAGTTAGCACATGAGTTTGGTTGGCAGAGAGTTTGGTTGGCAGAGAGTTTGGAGTGTGTCTTACACAGGCGTATCCGACTATCATACCCCTGCTTTCAGCACCTTCGGCTTCTTGAGCGAACTGTTTGTCAAGCTCTTTTTTGGACTTTCTTTGCTTTTTATCGCGCATGTTTTTGCAGAGCGGAATCTCGTTATAGGGAAACGTAGAAGCAAGGTCGATTTAAAGAGTTACTGCTTAAATGTGCGCATGCGTACCGACTTGAAGTGGAACATCGATGCCTTAATATATGGGATTGCTACAGGTAAGGATGACGTTGCTAAGAAGGGTGAAGTATAAAACGCGGATTCGCACCCCCGTATGACTGCAACTAGAAACGACGTTAGGAACCTGATCTGGCATGGTAGTGTCACTGTGTGGTTGCAAATGATAGGTCATTGACAAGGATGTCGTGCGGAACTGGGTTCATCCGCCTCAACCAGGAGTATTGCAGAATTTGGAGGCAGAATTTAGCTCTGGATCAGGCGTCACTGCGCATGTCCACCTGTGAGTCAACGGCCTGCCAGTTAAGGCAGGAGATGTATCAATAACGAGCGTCTGTGCATAGCGATCCAGGTCCAGGCCGAGCCACCTTTCAACCCTTACGATACACTACCGATAGGGTGGCGATCCGATAGGCTCAGAGTGATCATTTTGTAGTGGATCCTGGGGTTTCAGCGGCATGTTTTACAGCGAAGTGTGCTAACCCTCGAAGTGTGACGTGACAACCAAGTCGCAAAGTGGGTATAATGGCAAAAATCATTGAGATCTGGATCCCTGTAATGCTGAAGTCAGAGGGTCGGTAAACTTTGAGGCCTGATACAGGCCTGGCGGTCCATTTGCCAGCACGTATGTGAAGGACATGGCCAGAGTCTAGGATCGCCGCATGCTAATTCGGGGTTTGCCGGTCATTTTGACGTGCCGCGCAAAATTAGGCTTTGCAAAGGAAAGGTTAGCCTGACACCGTGCCCTGACGGCTAGCATTGGTGGTATATAGGAGAAGCAGACTTTGTTAAGTTCTCTCGTATCATGCTTTCAATGGGATATATCGAAAAGAGTCTGAAGAGGAAAACACACGATAAACCGCTTCGCAGTGTCGTGCCACAGCGTAATGAGGCCAAAAGAAAAAAGTACAAGCCTGACCGCAAAGCAGAGCCTCATCCCTCTTGATAGTCCTCCGTTTCTTGTTTCTTCACCGCTCCATGGATGACTGGCAGGGGGTCCCCTGCTGGAATTGATGTGTAACAATGCGGCCAGTTGGCAGTTGGAACAAATAAGGCAGACAGCTAGACTCTGGCGTAGGTCGCTCGTAACGAGGCAGCAATCCTAGGCTTTCTCGTGTTCAAAAGGGAAGCACTGTAGGGATAACAGGACTCGAGAATCCGCTGATGTAGTGGGCAATTCTAGGCTTATGTTACTGGGTAGGGAGTAGCATTGCTACGGGTTGAGCACACCGCTACTTAGCAATGCCAACTGAAGCCAGTTTGGGCATGAATATGAGAGATCAGTATCATCGAGACGCAAAGAGAAGTCATCACCGTCCTACGCACAGAAATGTAACAAGAGGTACCCTGAGGCGGCTGCAAAGTACAGCCCGCAGGGGTTACAAATGTGCGTTTCCACGAATGTATAGGTATATTTGCCACAAAGGAATTATAACAGGCCAATACAAAATAATAAAATCAGTATATAGATAGAGATAATACTGGAAGTGATCAGCAAGTAAATGAGAATAGATTGGCCACTGGATTTCTTACTAAAAAGTACCGATTTTACATTTGTGGACCCTGGGGGCCATACCCAATAGTTTAGGTAGTGACTAGGATCTTGCATGAACAAGGGCTTTCCGTTTCCCAGGAGTTCTCCACCATTCGGGCTGTAGTTTGCGTCTTGTTACTAGCACCTGGTGGCTGGTAGCGTTCAATAATAAGGCTCCATTCAAGCTAGTCGAGGTCCGCGTTTGTCTTGATCCTTGTTACATATAATACAACGGGCTGCAAAGGTAGGGCTGCTTGGGCTGGTAGCCTGCAACATGGCCAGCAAGACCCTGGAATTGACGATCATGGACCCTAAAGTGCTACATGCGCCGTCAGCCTCTGCACTGTACGGTGCCAAATTGGGCCTTGTAATCCATGGAGACATTTTGATAAGCAAGGGTACTGTGAGCCCGACAGTCTGCGGAAATGCCAGTTTGCATTGGATCCCGTCCTCGCTCGCGCTAACTTTAGACTGATCAGACATGCCCTCGGATGAGCGGTGCTCACACACTGAATACGCCACTCTACAGCCAAACCAACGGTGGAGAAATCGCTTATGCCGTATTTCCTTGATAGCAAGGGCCATGGAAGCCAAATACCGGGATGAGCGCGAAAGACGGTAGACAATCAGGGAGAAGGGACAACAGATCGCCAGTGCTGTAGACGCTAATGTGACTAGTACATTACCACGTCTAATGGAGCAGGGGCGCACGGGATTGTAGAAAAAACAGAGCGTTGCCTGTATTGGAACGCAACCTGCATTAACTAGTGGACTGGAAGCATTTTATCGTTGTGAGAATGCCGCACCTGGACGAATTCGTTTTGCCTTTCACTCCTCAGTCACGAAGAACCCACCAAGTAACACCGAGAGCAAGGGTAACTTAATTGAGCCTGTCTTTGGTATTATGGTACCAACTCAGGGGAGCTACAGTGTGTCTGAAGCAAAGACCTATGATCACCACTAACTGCGTACGAGTTGCGGAGGGACGAGAAGCGGTCTGGAGATACAGTTGCAACGCACAAAACGGGTGCTCAGCGGGAAGAATGGGGCGGGGATTCGTCTTGAACAAGATCCGCGCCGAGTTGCTTGGATGTCTTGATATGCGCATTGGTCACATTGAAGAACAAGCTAGATACGTCTTGACAATTAAATCGAGACTGTTTTGGCGGCTTCGTAAACAACCAGTAACATCGACGTAATATGCACACAGCTGGTAGCTGACCATTGACGAAGTTGGTATGTCTGATGGGTATCCAGATAATTCAGTGCCATGAATCGAAATCTATGAAGCGAAAAGAGGCAATTTCATGGATAGGACAAGCTCTGACGGCTGTCAAATACACCACAGCCCTGCGGCAGGGCTACGATATGATACAGGGTTCAGCAGTAACAATATGTGAGATACACAATGAGTTGGTTGATAGGGCTGTGCTCTTCTCCACGGCGTAACGATGAGGCTAAAAGAAATAGTACAGGTCCGGTCACACAGAGCTTCGTCCCTCTTAATAATTCCCTGTTTGTTGTTTCTTCACCGCTCCGTTGATATCTGATTGAGGCCCCCGTGCTCGAGCTGAGGTGTGACAATACGAACAACTGGCGGCTGCAATTGGGATCGACAATGAAAATTTTCTTGAAAGCTAGCGTGCTGATGCTGACGTGGGTCGCTTGTGACGCGGCTGTTGGCAAAGGTTCCGGGGGGGAAAGAGAGGCTATGGTCTTAGATTGGAGTCACGTAGGCGATGCCACTGGTGCACGATGCCGCTAGAGTCGGTGAAAAGTTATAAGGGGAGCTGCAGCTGCATTTGACCCAGCGGTGCTAGAGTCGGCGGTGAGTTTCAAGACCCTGGCGAACTTGCGGATTGATCCTCGGGCTCGTCTCGACTACGGACGATCACAAGGCTGAGGTCTGAGCGAGCCAGGATGTACACTCTAAATGGTGCCACCCATCAATTCGGTATAAAGCTTAGCTCGTTCGATGCACGGGCGCTTGGTGTGGCTAGCATCTGTGCCGCTGGTGCCAGGATGAGACAGCAGCTCGCTTAACGGATGCGATTACCGTGTAAACGCTCAGACATCGCCTGAAACAACACACGTGTCATACTATCCACAAACTTCAATATGTACACGGGATATTGGTACGTGCAAGCCAGATAGTTTTGAGTGTTGTCCATCGGCGCCGATGCGGCAGACACGCCAAGGGTAATACCTCGAGGTAAGCAACAGCATCACTAATGGTGAGTATACCGCTATTTAACGATACAAACGGAAACGAATCGGAGCTATTTGACGTGTAACTCGATAGGTTAGTATCATCCCTTGAAGCCTTTGAAGCGCAAAGAGAGAATGGCGGGGATGTGGCAGGCTCTGGTCGTCAAGTACACAATAGCCTATCGATAGGGATGCCGCATGAACAAGGGTCCATCCGTCTCGCGTGGGCTGCCCCACCGCCGGCGGCTGCAATGGGTTCCGGGGCGCAGGCCCCCGTATGATGAGCTAAGTCTGGCGATCTGCTGGTAGAAAATGGGAGATCGACCAACAACCAGCATCTGTGCGGAGCGGCTCAAACCCTGGCCAAGTCCTCTACCCCTCTCTCACCCCATTCAAAGTGTTGATCAGACATGAGCAAACCTAGTTGAAATCATTCGGATAGAGGAGCGTGGAGTGGAATTATGATGGCCGTGAATTTGTCACAATGGAAGATCGGTGTAGGCGGGCTCCATTGGCATGGACAATTACTCCCAGCAGAGAGCTACAAGCCTGTATATTGGGCAAGATGAAATTGATATGACGTTTCATTCGCGAAGTTGTTACGCTGAGGCAAGCCATCACCGTGGACGACTAGGGCTCACTGTATGACATAGCTGAAGCCCTTAGTGCTGGGTTTTTACTACTGTACGAGAAAACGACACTGATACGCAGTGTCGTCGAATACGACGCTCAACAACCAGGTTGACTCAGTTTTCATCTTCAGGTTTAGACATGACATAGTCTCTACAAAAATGATGCGGAGGAATAAGAATGACAACATCAGTAACAATTTGACTCGCTAAATGATCGTAATTGTCGCTATGACACGATAAATTCAGTAATAAGGACTGAACGTACATTTTCCAGATGTTTTCGATCCTACAATGTTTTAGGACAATGGTGAATAGCCTGGAGGCTGAAGTCCCATGGAATGATCCGCCCAAGGCAATGGGGACACTCGGCAGGTTCCTGTACCAAAAGTTGAAAGCAGCCAATGCATAAAATATGGTTGCAAGGCAAAGTAAGGAGCTTTCCGAACTTCATACACTTGCTGCATTCCCCCTCATGACTCATTTGGCTCAGCTCCTGGTATATTTCGTGCAGCATAGAGGCATATTCGGCTTCGAGCGCCCGTTTAATGTTCGCATAAGTTGTAGCAAGCCAATCCTCGTCCCCAAGTGGGATTGTTGCTTTATTCGATGATTCCTTCCCGCGATTAAGGCCAACGAAAAATGTATCGTAATCACGCAACACTTCAAAGGTGGCCCTATGCAACAGAACATTAGGCACTTGAGCTACAAGTTTTAATGCATCAACTTACTTAAGATATCTGCAAAGTATTGCATTTGGATTGTTTCCGAGGGAGCTCTTATGAGCAATGCCTTTCAACTCGGGTTTTGGCTCCACTTGAATGGTGAAAGAAATGCAGCAGCCATGTGCTAAACGCAAAAAGATGACTGAAAGGTACGAAAGAGTTTGAAAAGCCATATCAACGTCCGGCTTTTGCATGATCGATGCAGTAGCACCTTGGTGTTCGAGTATGGCGACATCTAACATCGACAATTCCTTAGTATTAGGATTTTCGCTTTGATGAGGAAGAGCTGCCGAGAAGCAACATATCACAGCGAAACCTTTGCAGCCACATTCGGAGCACTCGTAGTCGCCCTCAAAGTGGGTGAATTCTTGGTGACAGGACAAGCACTGAGGCTTGCGGTGCACCAAGGCCGGTGCTGTGTTATGAGGCGGTGTGCGCATGTTTTCCAATTCCGAGTAGTGGCAGAAGCGTAAGCGTAGCCTAGCCAAGCAGGAGCCCGAGTGAGTGGTTGACTTGATGACCAGATAGAGCAAGGAGCTCTTGCGTACCGTTGAGTTAGCCGGAAGGACAGGAAGAGCATAAAGGAATTAGCAGGAGGGCTCTTTTATAGCTTTCAATACAAACATTAACACGTATATGGAAGAAGCGGTGAGAAGATTTTGAGTCATTCATGCCCAGCCATATTCTGTACTCGCAGCCGCCTAGAGATTCCATGAGAGTTGCACTACGAAGCTAAGTTAGTTCATTACTTTCCGCATGCCAGGGTCCTTTGGAATTGCGGGCCGAAATATGGACAGTTGCCTAATTTGGGCAGACTTAACTAGTCACAGCTAGTGCCGTGTATCTAGCATCAATCTATTGCAGCAATTTGAGATACATAAAGTCTCAGTTCTTCGGCAGCAATGCGACCGTGCTGGGTCTCATCACAGTGACGATCCAACCAACAAAACTCCGGAGAAGCGGCACCTTATTCCCTGCAAACAACAATAAAATAGCGGTCAGTTTCCGAAAGCTTGATCTAAGGGAGCGCCACATTATATCATACTGCGCATCAATAAGATACGCAGTGACATTGACAGCGGATTGTCATGTGCTTGGAAGTGAACGGGTTACCAAGATCCGAAATGGGCGTTGGATTTTCAGAAGCAAATAAAGTAATCAGAAACGATCCTGTACAGCCATTGTGGATTTATGGTTGATACGGACCCAGGCCTGAAGGTTCTTGGTACCTTGGTTAGTATCTAACTCACTGGACAATAGGAGTCAGTGAACTTCGAGGCCAGAACTAGGTGTGGCGCTTGTGTTATCGGCACACACGCAAGCTGGCAGGGACTTGTAGAATCCTTGTTATCTCACCTGTTGAGAGAACGAGACTTGGTGACCCTGCTTCGAACATGGAGCGGAGTTGTAGACATTAGTCTGTAGACCCAAATTCTGTTGAGATCTAAGCTCTGTCGACCAAAAGGCAAGAAGGAGAGAAGAAAGCAAGACTTAGCAACGAAAGCAATGGCGTCCTTTGGCGGCTAGGGGGTCAGCCAACTTTGAGGGCTGACACTGAACTGTTCCTGATTATATGGGCATATGTGTAAAGCAATTGAAGTATCCATGTGAATGTCCTCTAATACTAAAAAGGTGCACAAGGCTAGCTAATCATGCATTACCAAAGTTGAGAGAAAGAGAGAAACAAGCGATGAAGCAAAGTGCAAAGTGCAAATGTTATCTCAACGATGGGAATCACACCATATAGTGAGGCCTACCTCTAGCAGGACCTCATCTACTAAACCTAGGAGTCGAGGGCCTGAGTAATGCATAGTAGAGTCGCTCGGCGAGAGAGATATGGTGGAAGATCAAGGGTTCATGCGTTTGCATGTCCATGTGGCATTGAGTGCCAAGGAGGTTGGGGTGAGGATATTGCACACTGCTTCCAAAAATATGGTTAAATTGGAGTTATTGGTCGAAGTATGTGTGATTGCTCAGATAGAAAATGTCACACCGCCTCGTAAGTGATGAACAGAGACCAAGCGGATGGCCAGTCTACCTCCTGAATATGAACCCTGTCGCTTAATTACATCTAGTATCATGCAATAGGGAGTGTTTTGTGAGAAATTTCGTCTTAGCATTCAGGCCAGCAATGCGGCCATATCGGGCCTCATCACAGTGATGACCTAGCCACCATAACGTAAATGAAGTGACTTCTACTGCATTCTAAGTGGCGCTCAAATTCATGTAGTAGAGAGCATAAAAGACAGCGAAATCCTATGGAGCTTTGTAAGCGCCTTATTATGCCGTCCGAATACAGTCTCCCTCTGTCTTTGTTCTTTACCTCTGAGATCACTTGTGAGTTACTTGCGACTCCAGAAATGGAACCTTGTCTCCTTTGCCCTGATGGCCTCAAAGTGGTGCCAATGATCTTTGGTCAGGGAGGCGAAATATCCGAGCAGACGGCCGAATGGCCCTATAGTATTGACTATGGAGTAGCAGTGCGTCAAAAGGGTAAAAGTATGAGTCCACAAACCAAAAACTAGGTATATTTACTAAGATCTTGTAGAGATGGTTATTAGCTATGGATCTGACCAAGGCACTAGGGAGGCCGCCCAGCCAGACTATTTTTATACGAACGGAACGGGAGCGATGATGTTCCTCAATATACCCAAAGGTTTCGCATCGGTTCTTTCTGCTCGAGCTGGGTACTTCCGTTTAGCGATTTTGTCTGTGGGTGAAAAGCCCTATTGCGTTACCGCCTTCAAGATCACAAATGACGGCCCAACTCGTAAAGAATCTATAGAAGGTCGTGATTCCAGATTGACCTATAACGTCCAGCCGGAAGAGGTTTCTTCAGGAGATTTGAATACCGGCAAAGAACATCAAATGGTCACTCACAAAGTCGAACCCAGCCAAGGAAAGGTTCGTGTTATGGCATTCTCCATTCATTTATTCCCGCTTACCTGCATGTAGATTATAGCGACTTCCGGGCTCCGTGAAGAGACTTTTGATCATACCCCCTTCCAGTCAGGTCGGGGTTGCTATATATGGATCCACAATGGTGAGATCAAGCAATCTGAAACATGCCTATCGGATAAAGTGTTGGCTGACTTCGACATAACCTAAAGGAGAGTCTGATGGCACTTGAGAACGCACGGGACAGAGATGAGTACTGCAAAGCCTTATATGGCCTATCATAGTGGTATTTAGGTACTGCCCTCTTTTCCAAGGTTTATCCTAAGTAACAATTGACTATGGCGGATCGGAAATATTGTACCAGGTTGGAAGCCGTTAAGTAGACTCAAGTCATCCGAGTCATATCAGGAAATGAGCATGCAGCTTCCTGGTTGACTTATCTAGTGATACATAAGATAGAGTGGCAAGCTAGAAATCTGCCTGTCGTTCAAGTTCCAATAAAAAAAGTCAGTGGAAGTGTCCTAAACTTCAAGGAACGGAAGACTGTTATGACGGTGAACGAGGGTTCAGCTTCACAATGGCGTAATTGAGGTCGTGACCAGTCATGGGAATGGGAGTACATATCTTGGACCACAACACCGCGGTGGTAATGAACAATGTTTACATGTCGTTGACAGCGTCTTTTAAAGCTCGTTTTTCTCTCTATTCTACTTTTACGATAACCCCCAGGGGGCTTGCAATCTTGTAAACGCACTGATCGTAGACGTAGAATTTATTAGAGTCCCCTTCCGAGCACAAGACAATTGTCTTTTTGGACTTGCAGACAACATTGCGCTATCGAAGGCTTTGACATTTCCAGCAAGCCACCCCACTTGAGGTGGCCCCTCAACACGTGCAGAGACATTCTCATCAACGCCAGCAAGGCTGGGCAGATACCACTAGACACAGTAGCGAGTGCAATACTGAATGCCTTGTCCTTGCCCAACTGTGAATTAGAAACGGAAGAGAAAGCAGAAGTTCAATAGCCCATGATTCGGGATCGCTTAGTATGCATAGGGAATCCGTCAATCCTAGATACTTCGCAGCCACTCCAGCTTGTGAAAACGTGATGAGGGGTCGCGGGATGCATCTTTCTACCGTCGCAAATTCGAGGAGCGATCGGATTGACGTCAGAGATTGCCATGCCCATGCGGTTCGCATGAAACGCGTACCTGCATTGCGTTCTAGAGCCGTGCGCAATGAGGCCCACCGCTACATACGGGTTCCGTTGTCGCTTACCTCATACCCCGTGTTACTCCAGTACATCCACGATTTATCACCATGACCCCGCAGTGGATAAAATCCCGTCGCCCATTGAGACACGAGACACCTCAATAGCCGATCTTTTTAAGAGCCTGAGGTAAGGCGCGATAAGCTTCAGCTCTTGGTCAAACTCAGCCCTAGATATCAATGCTCTGATACGACAGAAGGCTTAGTCATAGTTATTGGGTTAGCTTACAGTGCCTTTGGTGGCAGTGGGCTACCGTCGGAACTTTGATCAATCACGCAACATTCGTACCGCTACGCAACGATATGGTGATGAGACTGGAACTCTGTCAATATCCTTTGACTTAAAACGGATCTTCTTTCCGTTCTGCAAGAGAACAATCAGAAACCACCTTGTGGAAAAATCATGGGTTCTCAGGAGCGCAAACACGCGACGCGTCGCTGACAGAACAGGTTGCGGCGAAGACATCTCCACCAACACACTATCGCTGGGACCGCGGAACTAGATCTCAGAGAAGCTTTGACGTTGTGGTGTAATCAATTCGAGCGAACTCCGTTATCGAATTTTCTTTGCTGCGATACAGAAGGTTCGATAACGGCGTGTCTTTCGGGGAAGAGGACGGCAGGACAGAACACAGGGACACGACGATGCTGCTCATCGATTCGAAATGAGAGATGTCGCGAACTGCATCAGAAATCGCAAAGCAATGCTTCCAGCAGCGGTAGTCGATAGTTTAGCAACGCTGATCGAAACACCATATACGCGAAATCAGACTCAAGGTTAAACTGGAGGTGGCGGCTTTGACAATGGTGATGAACAAGGCTCGAGCTAAGCTACACAGACGACACAACCACGCAACCATGACTACGACTGGTGCTTTCGCTCCGGGCAATGGGGCCACCGTTCTTGGGGATGCTAAAAGGGAAGGATAAGGAAATACGACGACGCAATGCAGACACTGCATCGAGAAAGATGAAAGACCGTACGCCGACAGAACAGCGTAGCTGAACGGACTAAGACCGATGGCAAGCGCAAAGACCAGCATGATGGCATAGGCCAGCTTTCGACTGACTACCCCTGAGCAACTTGGTTTGAACAAAATGCTGCGCTACGACGGGACGGGCTTCACGCTTGTGGAGGCCGACTACTCCAGGCCTTGGTTGCCGGGTGAGGAACGCCCCATGGTCGGCAGCTCTGGCTGGAAGGCATTGGCGCGCGCTCACCTTGCAGTAAGCTCAATCGTTCGACAGTCAATACCGACAGATGACAGTGGCTCCCGTAGATCAACTGATGATGAACGCGGCCGCGCGTGCGACGAACAAGAATGAGCTGAAGAGCAAGGATAACGAGGTCGACAAGAGCAAGGGAAAGGAGAAGATAGTGCCGTCGACAGCGATTGACTCAAAGTTCTGTCCAACGAAGCTCTACAATAAGCCGAGGAGATGGCTAATCACACCACCAGAGGAACACTCACCGACTCTCTGGAGCTGATGGCTATTGAGTTGACGGAGGAGGAGCAGCCTCTACCTCCGGGCCCTCAACACATAGACGTGGAGATGGCACACTACATCTCAGAAGAGGAATTCAAGAGGCTACTACCGTGCTTGCAACCTCACCTAAAATTGAACTTGCAGAACGGAGCTAGGAAAGCAGTTCCCACCGCGGAGGAAAAAACCAGGATATATCGAGGAGAAGAACGGGATCCTGCAGTCTCGCACACTCCGGAACGTCTGGGTATTTGGTGACCTACAAAGATATAGCCGTCCCGGAGGAGGTAGTACCGGACCCCTTGGGCTACGTGACAGAATATTTGCCAGTACACCGTACCGACGCCATCTTGCTGGAAGGTGGGTCGGTCGTCAACCTAGTCAACCAAAGCTTCATCAGCAGATCTGGGCTGCATCTTGTCCTGCTGGCTCACACAGAGCCTATTCGTCTGGCAAATGATGGGGTCGCTTAAGTCAGTGAATTCCTAAGGCTGAAAGTCGTGGTAGCCACATCATTTGCCCTCTGATCGCATATGTCGTGCAAGGCCATGAGTATTGGGATCTCCTTGTTGGCCCACCATGGCTGAGACACGTCACCGGTTGAACATTACGACAAAAAGAAGCTCGCTCTTACTGGCTTCAAGGGCACTCAGCATTGATTCACATCACACCATCACTCAAACACTTCCGGGCAATCAACAACAACCGCAAAGATGAGAGCGAGAGGCCGCAAGGCCTGATAGAACTGGTGGAGGGGGAACTCATATACCTGGATGATGACAGTGAGATTAAAGCTGAGGTGGAGGGCATTCTGACTGAACTACACGACGCCACTGAACAGGCGACAAACGCGTGCCATCTTTCGGGAAACGAGGAACCACCATCGGTGAAGCCGTGACGATTCAGTGGCCGGAATCGGACCGGCAACCTAGGGGGTTTGCCTCATACGAGGGAATCCAAAAACGCAGACAGGCATGGAGTGTGGCGCCAGACGAGACCGCTAAACTACCGCGTCATTAGGCCTACGTCACAGAGGAGAAAGCTTACTTCAACGACATCAGGAGAGCAACATTCGACCGCGCTGGCTTGGTGTGCGTGGCAATAGCCGCAAACATTGCATATCACACACATTTCAATTTTCGCTATCCGAGATTTCCTTCGCCTTTACGCACTAAGATAGAGCTCAAACCTCTTCTACCGATTCCGGAGCGAGCGGAGGCTGAGCGAGCACCAGACGAGAGAAAGAGGGACTCCTCAGAGCCACAAAACGAGCAAACCGAAACGCAGGCACCATCGTCGAAGCTGCTGCAGGCCGCAGGAGTTGAATCACCTCACTCCAAAGAGAAAAACCCAAATATGACTTAAACCAAACGACCCACTGACGGGGCTAGATGAAAAGGAAACGAGACGCAAAAACACAGAGAGAAGTTCGCGTAACTGAAGAAGAACATCCAGTAGAACCCGCCCTGCACTTGGGAGGAAGTACACCCACTTCTGCGCCTTACACCATTCGTGCGAGAATTCATACCGGGGACAGCAAACCTCATCCAGCGCATAAGAGAAGTCTTTTTTTCAGTTCTGCAATGAAGACAAAGTCTGGGGACCATCAGTCCTGAAACACGAAACACCACTGTGGAACAGCAACGCCGCGGCAGTACTTGAGCATTTGCGACAGCATTAAGAATGACGCGACTTCGGGAGCAGATTTCACAACACAATTCCACCTGCTGACCGACGTCTTAAAGAATGGAATCGCAGCAGGTGAAGATATCAACGAGAAGAATTTCCAAGAACGCAAGAGATATCATATGGATATCGAGGCGCTTCAACGATACAGACCTCCAATACATGATGCAGGGAACGAAATGCTTGCAGTCGTGCGAGGATCCCAAGGAAGCCACTGGATGACCAAACACGCCTCGCGCTTGTTAAAGCTTATACGGATCACAAGGGAATGACCATGCTTTCACGGCAAGGCCAGTCGCTAGATCGACGTCTTGAGGAGTAGAAATTCCAACGCAGGTACCGGACGTGTAAGAACAAAGCGATGCGCCTGGCGGACGGACTGTCGCGACTGTCTGAGGCATTGAAGGAAGACACCAAGCCTATTTGAACTGAAGATGGGCGTCGGACAAAACTTGGGTCTTAATCTCCAACAACACTTTCGGCAAACGTCATTTTGCCGAGAAGCAGAGCGCCTGGACAATATTTGATCATTGACACGTGAAGAGGAAACATTGGACATTGACAACATGAGGCCTGGCACTCCGATGTCGTTCCTACCCTGCTTGATCGTCTGAGCAGTTTGAAGAGGGGTAATTGTGGTTGATGAAGCGGCGCATGCCGACATACAGAATGGTCGACGGAGAGCCGCACTATCTGGAGAGCGAAGAATATCCGGCACTCTGCGCGACCGAGAAAGACGTGCCACTCATTCCGCAGAAGGCGCACAACAAATGCGGACACTTCGTAATGTCTATCGCAAACGAGAGACTGAGAAGAAGACAATGGTGGCCGAGTCGAGCCAGCGACATTGAGGACTATTGCAGATTATGCATGGTGTACAGTATTAGCGCCCTGCGTTCTGACATCACTATCAAAGAGCATCACCAAGCTGGAGCCCGGGGACATGGTGGGAACGGATTTACTTCGGTCTGATCAGCCTACCGTCAGCCGAAGGACACCAATACATCCTGTTGTGTTCAAATGATCGAGAGTGATCTACTGCGATAATGGTTCACATTTCATGAACATGAAGCTGAGGATGGCGGCAGATAGGCAGGGGATAAATATGGAACTAGGCCACCACCTCTCGTTGTTTCTCTACTGGTTTGTCAGAACGTGTCGTCTGCCTAGTAAGGAAACGAATCCAAAATTGGACAGCGGAAAGGGTAGGACTCTCGTTAGGTCGCTGATACCGGGTAGTACCCGCGGCCATGACCAACTCTAACAGCAGATACATCGAGAGTATTGGTGCATTCCTGGCCATGGCAATGTTGGGACGGCTGTCGTTAGCTAAACATTATGGCATCTTGGATCCTCTGCCTCATGAGGAGAATGCCTTGACTTGACATTATTAGTCGTCCATGGAAAAGACTTGTGTGAATGTAGGTTAGGGATGTTAAACTATATTAAAATCAATCCACGTGAGTACGACGCGAACCAGAGTTTGGCCTGGATGCAATAGAGAAACAGAATATGCGCATAGTCAATTATTAGCGATATACTGGTCACATTTCCCAACAAATAAACATGATCAGTGGGAATAGATGGTACTAAATGATAATAAAGAGACTATCTGTACGTGACTCTAGAAAATGGCTGCGAGTAGCACAGCATCATGGAATCAGATACAGGCCAACTTTCCATCCGAGAAGATGCTTTCCAGTTTCGTCAAGCCTTCCAATTCAATGAGCCTGCCTTTGTAGTCGTGATCGTCGCGTGGGCTATTAGGGGTTCAGGATCGGCCAGCATTATTCCCGGGCGAGATTATCATTCCTCTTGAGTATCTTATGCACGCACTCGTGGACGAGTCCTATCCAAGTTGAATTCAACCTGGAAATATTGGGTCCAAAGTTTTCTGCAATGTGCGATGGCACGAACAAAAGCGTGGCTCACTCCGGCTAGCCCCGACCCCAAGCCAAAGGTAATGAAGAACCACTGAGCGGAGAACTTTTTTCTCTCTCTGCTAATGGTACCCATCTTTAACAATATCCATTTCCGGGTGGATTCTGAGATGCATTCTTCAGGATAAACAATAGTCATATATATGGTGCAAGACTGGTTTGGACCGTCATGGTCGCATTTAGTAAGCTTGTGTATTGTCATTCGTGTCTCAAGAACGAAGACGTAAGTGTATATTTCCTTGGTACACATGACGATATCGTTGTAACCAGTAAATATTGGTGGGTTTGCACAAGACAGGAAAAGAGCCTTGGGTGCTATCCGTCGTAGTGTAGCAGAATTGCTTGTTTATCTCGATAAGATGTGACAAGTTAACGATGAAGTTGAGTTGTTGTTAGAGTAGCTCCAAGCAGAAGTCAAGATCTAGTGAACAAGCCCAAAACCATAACTGTATTCTGTGCTCTAGTACTTATGTTTCCAGCGCCGTAAGGCAATGTCATTGCTGGGCCATGGTAATTTGATGCTCTGTTGGATGCATGCACAATGCGAACTGGCGGAGCCTCGTGGTTGAAACATGGGTGATAACAACGTGGCTAGTATAGTTGTTTTGCGAGATAGGACCTAACAAGAATACAGTTCTCGACACTTCTCAAGAATGTACGCGAGCAGAGTGCCCTCATCGTGAAGTCGCCTCTTATAGGCATTGTAATTGTTCATCAACATATCTCTGGATGCATTTACAAAGCTCCATAACTAGACGATAGCTGGTGCCTACCTAACCTATATGTATCGAGGCTGGTCAGCTTGCCATTATGGCGGATCCAATAGAAGCCGACATCAGGTGGAGCATAATGACACTGCTTTTCAACGCCAAAACGAATCGGGTCGAGTGGTAAGACTGACGAGCAAACTCGAGACACCACGCGCAACTAAAAGATACTTTGGCAGAAGTGGGAACAACTGCTCGGAAGACGACGCGAAACGTACCGACCGAACAACCAAAAGACTAGCCGACAGAAGCCCTCAAGAGTAGCAGCAGCGATGGAAAGGCAATGCTCCAGAAGTCGCTGGATTTCCCGGGAGAGTCGCGAAGGGAAAATCCAGGATTGCAGGAAGCGTTAAAGAGTCAAATGGAAATATTGAGGGAATGTCGGAGGCTCTTGCGAAATTAGAAGAGACCGTGGACGAGATGAAGCAGCAGATGGCCCAAAGAAGTACAACTGGTCTATGAGCGGCTTGGAACCAGCGCGATGAGTGCAACGGACGAATCCCAATACTCACGTGCTGCCGTCACACGATCCCGACATGTATGCCTCAAACCGCTGCCAAGAGTACGACCTCGACCGTTCTTCTCGTCCCCACGGTTGACACTCTGTACTGCACGTTTCACGTTTCGATACCAAACGAGATCAACGAAGTTCGAGTAGAAGTTGCCGAGCCTCTTTACCGAGAGGATGGCACGAGACGGCTAGATTGGCATTGCTCAGCAGGCAAGGCGTATATTCCAGAGCACCCTGAAGCCAAAGAATTCATCGGCGAAGAACTTCTGTGGCTGGATGAGAGCTGGCACGACAAGAGTGCTCGAACGTCCCGACTGGGTAAAACAACACTATAACTGCCCACAGATCACGAACTAAAATGTATCAGTGCGATCGACATCAAGCCTGCGGTGAGTGTGCACAAGAAGATAGTGGATGCACGGAAATGATCGCAAAGAGGTGCCCGATACGACGGCCCTCTTGAGTCCGACAGCAGAACCCCTCAGAAGTTCTATCCAGCATCATATGAATAACATGTCCGGTTGTCGTAGCTGAATGTGAGGAAGCAAGGACCGGCACACAAGAGTCTCTTTAACCACAAGGATATTCGGGTGCCGCAGTATTGGTCTACCCAGAACCTCAGAAAGAACGCCGGTGATGGAGCCAATGGAATATCGCGAGCGGCTCAAGATGGTGCTGGCGGCTGAGAGAGAACGCAGATGGGTAATAGACAGTATTCTTCCATGCGAGCAAAGAAGCGGAGCCAGAGCAGGTGTCAGCAGAGTCCTTAGATGTGACTGCGGCGGTCATTCACCTGCTATAGCGTCTAGTCTTCATGGCGTCTGTCTACCCGGTGGAGATGCCCAAGCTCTACAGGACATGTGCAGAAAGCTTGGCAGTATTATCGCTGATGTGAGGCGAAGCCAAGAAAGGGCGGCGGATGGAGTAATTACCGGCGACTGCAATCGGCATGACCAGATGAGGAGGAGACAATGTACGGGTGACTAAACAGGGCATGGTGATTTATCGACTTGATGAGCGAATTCAAGCTTCGAAGCCTCTTCTAGCGAAGTGCAAAGAAATGGTAGAGCGAAGACTATGGGAAACATGGACTTGTTTTCTGACTTTCTGGCAGTTTGCGGACGCACGTCTAAAAGGTGCATTCCGTGGTGCGGAGCAAGGATCAGATCATCGCATGATAGTGACAACGCTCGACATCTAAGTTTTGGCTCGAAAAAGGACGAAGGACTCCTTTTTACTAATGCAGCCAGGAGGGATATCAACGATGGGATTGCGGATACAGTAAGGGATAAACTGATGAGAAACAGGATGCAGAGGAAAACGAACAAATTGATGTTGACGGTCTCGGAAGTTGCCTAGGCCTCAACACCTAGAATCAAACAACCCTATGCGCAAAACTGCGGCGGGCCGACGATCTTACCAAGCTGCAAAATGTTTGCACATACTGTAGCACATCTTGCGGCTCGCAGCCTCTGCCTGGTTCGGACTCATTGAACCTCGAGGGGTTTAGGAACTGTGGCAAGAGAACATCACGACGTCATCCAATAATCAAAGATGAACCATTGCAAGGATTTCCTAGCGAATAACAACAGCATCTGGAAGCTGGCTTAATATCAGAAATTTCAAGATAAGAGGGCTTTTCGATATCCACATACTCACGAGTGAAGACGGAACGAAAACGACGAATCACCAGGAACAACCCGTAGAGCTTTTTGCCAAATCCTTTCCGCCATTGCCAGATAATGCCGATGATGAAGGATCCAGGCAACAGACCCCCATTAGTGATGCCAAAATTATCTACAGAAGAAGTAGAGCGTCGACTGCGTAAGACAAAGTCGTAGAAGGCGCCAACAGAAGACAGACTACCAGCGATCGTCTGGAAGCAGGACTGACCATCGGTGAAGAACGATATCCTCGACATCTTTCAAGCATCATTAGAGGAAAGCATGATATCGAAACACTAGAAGCATGCCTTTATCATTTACCGCCCAAGAAGCTAGGTAAAGATGATCATGCGATCGCGAAAGCCTAGAAGCCGATCTCGCCTCTATCCATGCTGGACAAGGTATTGGAATGCCGCAGGCTCATCCCATCTAGTCGCAATGGCTTGCGCAAGTAGCAACTAGTAGAATAAGCCCTCGTGTCTCTATAAGAACAGATCTTCTCGGGATGGTCATGTTGTAAGTCTTATCAGTTTCGAAGTGAAAGGAGTGTACAACGGCGTATTCAACTTGAGACCATTGCAGCGTATGGAGGCAAGAGAGACTCCAGAGGGCTTCCTGCGATAGGTTGTTGTATCTTGCTCAGAGTGGACTGCAACCATTATGATCAATGGTCAAAGTTCCGAGATTAGATTGCTACCAGAAGGACTCTTTTAGTGATCTTATTTATTGTCGTGCCGTCTCTATTCCTCAACGTAGATCTAGTACAAACGCAGATCGACGGACCATTGCGATCGTGGACACCTACGCTATCTGGGTATTTGGGAACGGCCCAGAGCAACGGGGAGGGATATAAGCGACAACTAACAAAGCTCTCGACATGGAGAAATGTAGCGGCGCATCAGTTGAAGCAGAGAAGATGGGGGATCATACATTTCAGTCCACACACAAGCATATGAACTCGGAATCCTGTACCATCAAGGGCGAAATGGTCATCACAAGGGATATAGTCATGGTTCTTGGACTCATTATGAATTTGCACCTTCACTGCAAGCAGAACATCACAAAAGGCGATACAGTTGAAACGACTGAAAGGGGTAGCTCTTTGTACAACCAGACAGCCTTTTACAGCCATCGTAGCTCCGGTTGTGGACTACGCCGCCAATTTGTAGATGTATGGGTGTAATGCGCTTCCGTCACATGCCATCCATTGAGTGCAAAGACTATGAGCGTAGACGATCATAGAAACATTCACAAGCATGGCGACATAGATGATGCTGGTATCAATACTTCTAATTCAGCATTGACCTTCATTAGAGATTCGATACGGGTCTGATAAAGAGCATATTCACTCCCACCAATGTAGTCTAACATATTTCCTCTTTCTAATACAAGACAAGAGAGTCCTTGATCATCCAACAGGCGTTGGATCATAACAAAAAGTCCAGACTCGACCAGCATCTCCAACAGAGCCTGAAAGGCCCACGGGCCGCTTATCCTGCGCGTGGCAATAGAGGCAGGCTCCCCATATTTCGAACACAATGGCTGCGCTAGGGAAGTAGGTCATGGAAAGATCAGTCATCAGCCCCGGCTCGCGTCAGTATGGTTGATATGATTGGCCGAGCAGACCCTAAACATCCTAACTAGGAAACTTTCAAAACGGGGATGCAAATGTCTGCATCTTGCTTGAGAAATGACGCTATCGGTGAGAGCCTTAGCTTGGTCACCACAGCCGCACTTCAACTAAGAAAAGGTCGACAGCAAAGATTCCGTGGAGCGTTCATGCGCGCATTGGGAGTAGCATATCCATAGCCCTTGCCAGTAAGTGGTATCACCAAAGATCAAGTCCACCAATGAGAAATAGCCTTATACAGTGGGCATATGGGAGAGCCTAAGTGACGTTTGCAGAGAATCAGGGTGCAGTTGGCCCTATCGTAGGGCACCTAGGGCAGTTTAGACAGCTGTCAAAGCCCGGTGCCTCTGTAACTCCTACAGGTTGCCAAGTGCACAAAATCGGTAGGGCTTTCCCGACAGGAATGATGCATTTTGTGAAAATGAGTTTGTGCTATCAAAACCAGTCCCTAATCCCTTTACTTATTCTGTCTGGTAGTTCGACAGTCAATCTCTCATCTCGATTCAAATCACTAAAGGCGCAACTCCACCGATATCACAATCACCGTGGAGACGAATTCCAGGACAAAAAACGGAGAGGTTAGAAGCTTGTTACTCTGTACTTCCACAAATCGTTGCATCTGCAAAGCTGTAATCATATACGTCTCAGCTTACCATCAACTCTACAGAAACAGAACGCTCCGTGAGGTAGTTATGGTGGGAGTGGACAACGTAGTCCTCTACGTTGGGGTGATTCTAGTAAAATGTCGTCCTTCGAGCTGAGAAAGGACCAAGACAAGAGGCGAATCCCGAATCGGCATGATATAGAACTTCTCATGGTAAGTCGCCTTCCATGGGACATCAATGTCAACCCAGCGCTGGCAGTATCGCCAGTCATGAACGCCAAAGAGTCGGGCACGGTCAGATGATGATGTGCTCGAATAGAATCCTTGCAAGCTCCCTCCTAGATACCCTTTCGAACCTTGCTCCAAGGGTTTCGTAGCATGACCAAGCGCTAGCCAGACCAGAGAGTCCGCGTCTCCATGACGATATTGACCTGTCCCTCAGAGATTCCATTGTGCTCACCATAGCCGCGCTCTAAAAGACCTGTAGAGGCATCAAAGAGGAACTCGTCATTATCTCGTGCATCCTTGTCCGAGAACGAGCCGATCTCGAGGATATTGGACGCCAGGAGCTCATTAATCACTCCAATAGAGAGATCTTCGACATTCTCGCCAATCCAGCTACGCGGTCAGTCACCATGAGCCTTGGCATAGCCTTTTCAAGAATGGATACTCAAGTCCCATTCTGATATCTACACTGGACAAAGAACAGTGCCTTTGATCCAGGTTGGTACGCCTTGCGATAAGCGTGTTCGTTATCCTCACAATCAATCTGGAGAGGGACACAATGAAAACTTGTGATAGAGTGTATGACTGATGATGGAGTAGATTTATTCGCCATCGCGATAGAAGAAAAAGCCGTAGAGGCCAGCTTTGTGTCATGGGAAACGCAGATCCGCTGTAGACATCCTGGGAAGTTGGCGAGAGCCATTTAGCTAGCTGTGATCCAGCAGTCACTTAGATCTCCCTGCTTGATGTCACTGCTACTAACTTCTTTCATGATGCTGTAATTTGCGCCTTAGGATCTTGTGACCTCAACTTGGAGGCGCGTAACTGAGGCCAGAAGCGCGGGCTGGCCTTGGAGCCAGGGAGCGCTATCAAGCTGTAGCTACATTTGCGACCCAGCGAAGTTGTAGGGATGGATCATGATCTCCGAAACGGCACAAATTGCTGAGCATAAATCTCTTATATACAGGTGTTATGTATGGAAAGGTCAAAACGCTACCTTAATGAACCGTCCGCCTATGCTGGTTGATATTTACATGATCAACCAGTGATAGGCTATTGGATTGCTTTGAATCATCCTAGTTTTGCTCATGCTCAAAAGGGGAAGCAACGTGGGGACAACAAGGCTCAAGATGTGCCTTTCGAGACTTTTACGGCCCAACTCCATCAATCCATTTTCTCGCATTTTCCCCTGGTCTCACTAAAAAATAAATATGCAAGCGACTAACGCTATCTTCAATATCACTCATTTTGACTAAAATTGTCGGCAAGGTTCAATACCCTAGTGGACTCGCGACCAATCCTCGCGCTCGTCTCGACTACGGTCGATCATAAGGTCGAGGTCTGAACGAGCCACCATAAATAATTTAAGTGGTGCTATCAATCAATTCGGTATACAATCTAGCTCGTTTGATGCACGGGAGCTTGGTACGACTAGCATCTGTGCCACTGGGGCCCTATGTGCCTAAAGAATGAGAGACCCGGCTCAACGGAGACGTTTACCGCGCAAGGTACCCGCTCAGCCATCGCGTGGAGTAACATCCATGTTATACGATCCACGTACTTCAGTATGTGCATGAACATGGGGATGTACAAGCCAGAGAGCTCTGAGTGTTGTATATCAGCGCCGATGGGGTGGACACGTCAAGGACAGCATCTCCAGGGAATGCTGCGGGGTAAGCACACCGCTATTTGGCATTGTCAACAACTTAAGCGAACTGAGCCCATCTGACATACAGCCCGACAGGCCAGTCTCGCCACTGAAAGTCCTTGTAGTGCAAAGAGAAGACGCCAGGAGTGGGGCAGGCTCCGGCGGTTCTGAAGCGCACAGCAGCCTATTGGTAGAGGTGCCGCATGAAATAAGGCGCATCGGTCTCACTGGGGTGGAACTTAGCGCCCGCCGCCGGCGGCTGGACCAGCTTCCGGCCTCTGTGTGATGAGCTAGATTCAACGATCTACTTGTTGAAGACGGGAGATTGGCCAGCAATAAGCATCTTTGCTCCCCGGACTCTTCGCGTCACGGGGCTGGGTCGAGGTGGCCTTGTATGCAGCAAGAATAATCAAAAAGCTGGGGAGGGAAAAACAAATACAACTCTTTAGACCTGTCGACCTGAGAGTTTCTTCTCATGTTCATCAATGTTGCACTGAAGGCCTATGTCATGGGCAGAACCTGATCAACGGCATTGCCTTTTTTCGCTACCGATTGAAAGTAATGTTGGTTTGGCGGCCGTTCAGGACAGCCACCAACTGTATTTCACTGAGCTTCCGTATAATCCTTAGCGGGCGGATGCGGTGACGTGGGCTCATCTCCCCGCCACCGACGGCCGGAACGGACTTCCGGATGTGTGCTATGGGACAAATTGAGCGATCCGCCAGTTGGGTGGGGGGTCGGCCAATATTGAGTCTCCGTTCTCACTAATGCAGGTTCAGGACAACTCAATTTTCAAACCCCTTGTGGTAAATGAAACAGCTGTAAAGACGAGGCTAGGAAGCGATGACGATCGCATGGTAGCCTATAGCGTGTGCTGTCGATGGCATGGCTACCTAGCGGTGACTCGCCTAAAACGAGGCAGCCAAGTATGTAATCTCTAGTGTGGCGGTCAAGTCTTGATACACCCTGCCGCGGCAATACAGAACAGTCCAAAGGAGGCAGCACGAGATAAGCGCGACGAAGGGACAAAAGACAACGAGAGATAGTAGCTGAAGATAAAAGGAACAAGAGTGTCGCTGTTTCGTCCTGATCCCCTTCCTTCTCTTCACGCTCTTTCAGAACACCTTTGAACATAACCCGGTTTCTCACGCAATTTTTTCGAACCTACGACAAAACATCATCCTCTCCTTACACCAGCACGGGCACGCCGCCATGCCTACCATAGAGGAAAATGCCACCGAAAGCAGAGAGTCTCTCGACAAGCAGGTCCGAGAGCTTACAGTGCCCGTAACGTAGGTATTTTCCAGGCATGACATTCTGGAACGAGCGACTAACACAACATCTTTGCTCGTAGTGGCTCCGAGTCATGGTGTGTTACAACGAATACTCTATCGCCAGCTCCCTTCAACGTCTTCGAGGTGGCAATCAGTAAGTTCTTTTGAGCTTTCTCCATACACGACGTGAAACCTGATTCATGATAGTCAAAGCAACCGCCCCTGCCTTTTCTCTTACGGAGACATGGGTCAGGATCAATAACGACGCTCTACGTATGGAGCTTGATGAGCTGCTGGAAAAAATCTGGCCTGGAGAGATCAGCTTTGACCGAAACACTGTAAGACATTTTTCGTTCGCGTCCCGCCAAGTCTTCAAAGTCCTGTAGCTACCACAAGACTTCTTTTTCCCTCTTCTCTGCTCACAGTTTCCCTCTAGATCAACGGCAAGCGCCTATATAACTTCATGGCCGGTCTCATCGAGCACTGCAAGTGCGAAGATGGCGATAGCAGCGCATCATCTGATTTAAAGCTTCTACTATATTGGGCCACCTCATTCAAGTCCCGCATTGACGTAAAGGTACAAGGGATACGGTCTACCCAGCTCGTAGAGTACAACGATCTATGGGCGCTCTTTCAGCCGGGCAAGATCATGGTAACAGAAAACGTCCATGATATGAAGGATCTCACCGTCTGTCACAAGCTTATAGGGTGGGAGGAGCTCATTGATGACGACAAAAGAAGACTCCGCCTTATTATGCAAAGCATTGACACTACCTCTGGAACATACGGCTATCGCTGCCAAACGACCTTCATCCCCAGCTTTTTGGGTAAGAAACACGTCCACGATCTTGGTGTGTACCCATTGTCATACCACAAGGAGTCTAAGGAACTCGAGAAGAGATTAGTGTCCCGGGGCCGTGAGTTCATACAGTTAACGCGCGACGATGGCTTCCACCTCCGACAGTACGAAGGGAAGGCCATCCTCGATGGGATAAACGGGACATCTGACTGGAAAGATGAGCGCATCATGGTTGACTGCTGCGCCTTGAACAAGAACAGGTCTCCTTCCAAGTTGCCAAAAATCACTATGGGCCCTGGGAACTCGTGGCTGGACCCGGACAAGCTGATTGATGAGGAACTCCTCATCTGCTCCGGGACAGTACCGGCGTTAATATTGTCGAATGGGAAAAGAGGTATATTTGAAGCAAAACCAGCATTCAATTGCAGACCATGGACGGAAAACTAATTGTAAAAACGATATAGGCATGGTAGCAATCGACTGCCTTCAGTCGGTGAGGTGGCGCGGTATGTCTGTGGCCAAAAATGTCGGTCTTGCTTACAATACAAAGGCGAACATGGAGGCAATTATGCAGATCGCAAAGGGCGGCTTCAGTCAACAGCAATCGACGATTATAGCTTTCTAGTAGGGTCTTCTATGGTCTCCATATAAAGTATTCTTTGGATTCCTACTAATCAGAGACACAGTGGCGATAGAAAATTGGGAAAGAAATGGACTGTCGAGGTCATTGCGGAAGAGTGGAAACGCCCTATTCTTACTGTGAGCTTCTCCCTTCTACCCAAGATCTCAAGTAGAGCTAATGCGGGTTTCAATTTCAAGTTATCCTCCTCTCTTACTTGCCCTGCGGACCGGACCTATGAAGTTTGTCATCGGTGGGGAGCTATTCTACACATCCACGAGCCGGCCAAGCCCATGCTGCATATCGATAGGCACGCACCGCCACAACCTTATATCGGGCTCGACCGCATGGCGGATGACTTGCGAGCATTGAAGGGCGGCGTCGTGTGCTTCATTACGACATCGTATGCCGGCTCGACTCATCCTGACCTGTGGTCACCTGTAACTCTTGGAGTCAAGTTCGAGCAACCGAGAGGCATGGAACTGAAGATGTTTTGGTCTAACGCGCTCGCGAAAACCGGGGTGAAGCTCTCAGACAAGGTGATTGAGTCGCTAGCACGGGATACGAATGAAATCCCACCGGTACGTCGAAAAGTAGCTGCTAAGCGGCAAAAGTAACACAAGGTCGCGAGTTTGAGCTAACATGCACGACGTACTAGATCAATAGCGTGGTGGAACTAGCACTGGCGCTGGCCAAGGGCAAGGGAATGAAACCAGGTCTCGAGGATTTTGAAAGGGCGTGGAATTTGCGAAAAGAATGCCTTCCTGGCACGGAGGATGGAGCAAAGATGAATCACTATACTTGACTGTCTATCTCCTTCCCATGGATTGTCTTGTTTCTTGTTTTCCTTTCCATTTATTTGGGTCGTAAGACGTGTAGGCGGTATGCTAGACACACAACCATTTGAGAACTACTGAATTGAGAAGCATACACGTACTTGAACGGTGAACCCAACGAACAGAATCGCATTGACCATTTTGCCTGTTGGCAGGTTCCATTTCTTTGTCTCCAGCATATATGCTACTACCAAGGCCAAATCCAGCGCCTCTCATCATCCAACCTCTTTTCGGTAAAGCTGTCATATTCATGTTGTACATGTCGAGAGAGTTTGACAAAGCCTCGGATGGAGAGGACATGAAAACGTGATGCATTGTTATTAATCAATCTTTCTATAGATCGCTCGGTGTGAACTTGTAGACAAAACGAGATAATTTTGGATGTCTCATGGCTTGTTTTCCGAAAGCTCAGGTCGACAGACACTGGACTCAGTGATGAGTGCAATACTCGATGCCTTGTCCTTGCCTCAACTATAAATTACCAAAGGAATAAGAAAGCAGAGGCTCAGCAGCCCGCGAATCGAGTTCGCTTGTGTGCCTAGAGAATGTGAATTTGAGCAGGTCAAACCTGGGTAAACCGTGTTGAGAGGTTACCGGATGCACCTTCAGCCGGCGCAAAACCGAGAAGCAATCGGATGACGTCAGAGATTGTCATTCCCGCAGTTTGCGATGAGATCCACTGCCTGCATGTGAAACACCTCTACAATGGGTGTTATCCGATCTGGTGGAGAACGAGGGCCGTGCTTAGCGAGGTGCACCGCTGCACATGGGACCGCGCGTTGCCGTTACCGTTCCGCAGCGGCTGTTAAGCTTGCCTCCTTCCCTTTGTACTCGAGTACGTCCGTGACCCCAACCTTTTTAGCTTCTCCACCACAGACCCGCATTCCGTCTGCCCCGGCAATGCACAGCCAGTATTAAACAAACCCCACTCGCAGCCCACTTCTCATTCGGGGATCTCGTGTTTATGATTTTCCCCTGCTCAAGGGGCCGAGCTTCCCGCGGCGCTACATTCGCTGCTTGCCCAAGGATCTATTGATTGCTTGGATGGTGGCATGCGGAGCCTGGTCTAGAAGGATCCCGGGTGTCAAGGAAATCGACCTGCAGGGAGACGTTAATGCCCAGGGGGTTCTGCAGTTCGTCAATCTGGCATTGCCTGTCAGAGTAACATTGCCTTTTAACATCCGGGTTCCTTGCACGACGCTGTCGATCTACAGGGGTGGAGGCCAAAATGTGTGGTGATTTCCGCCATCCGACACGAACAGCACTACTGCAGAAGAAGACATCAACGAGGTTTCGCCAATAACATCCTCCGTCAGTCGATGTATTCATGTATCAGATGGCGTCGCCGACTCATGATAGCCCCACAAAGGTCGCCCTTTGTTAGAACACTACTCATTCTTAGTTTTACTCGCGCTTCCGTCTCAGCCTTCCCCGCTTTACAATATTTGTCCGACTTAGTTGCTTTTCTAACCTTATTATGTCTCTCAATTCGCTGTCTGATTTTACTACTACCCGTTGGTGCGAGCCGGGGGGGAGACCAACTAAGCCAGCTTATCTTGTATCTTGTCTTCTGTCGCTTTGTCTCTCATCTCTTAGACTCTTAACACCTCTAATTGCTCTTGCCCTTCCTTGTCCTGTCTCACTTCCTCCACTTACACTCCAACCTAGGATGACACTACTATCGCATCTGTTGGACCGACAGCGTAAATAAAATCTTCATACACGAGTTCCTTCCGCAGTCCACCACACCAACCAGTGGACTGCGCCCGTCGAGTTATCCACACCAATTCTTAGCGCAACGATTCCTCGCCGCACTACTGGCAATCACTTTACCTCGCTCTACCGATTCACGTTCGTATATAGCATACATCCACTCAGACTCTTCCCTCGAAATATGGTATTGAGTACACGAATTCAAGAGCAATCATCGAATTCCTTTTCTACGTCAGCATCCACACGACCAATTGCCAACCGTCATGGGGGTTGCCGAATCTTCATCGTCAGCCTAGTCTATACGTAATCCGAGGTCTAACGCCAACATCCTGCGCTGGAAAAAGCCATTGTTATCTAGCAACGTAAAAAACGAGATTCTGCCCAAGATGGAATGGACATCGTCGCCCAAGTCTGTGCGTAGGGTACCAAGACCTGTTTTGCAATCCTCTTTCCCTGACAGAAGTGCCCAATCTTCCGCCTCCCCAAGAGCCGTACCTCCCCCCCGACCCAGTAGAGATGGCACCCCCGACATGCAATCTCAACTGTCCAACCACATGCCAGTCATTTACAGCAATCTTTCCATTCACTCTGTCCCAACAACAGACAGACGTGGGAGTGAATCTGCGGCTACCGCAGCTTTGTCACCCCCAAAGCCACAGTACACTCATGGAGACCGAACAGTATCAACTTCAAGGCCCGCGAAACTGTTTGCTCAACTAGCAGCCAAAGCAGTAGCCGCATTGGAGACTCCCAAAGATCTCAGACCCTCTCGGATCACTTGCGCATCACATCCCGAGATCGGAAGCCCGTCGTCCTCACGCTTCCCCTTCTTTAGTCGTAAGAAGCACGCCAACGGAACACAAGTCGAGAAGAACAAGAAGGAAAAGAAGATCTTTCGCAATGGTTCTATAGCTGGCACAGGCCATGAAGATCATGGACACATTGGCGCTTCAGAAAGATGCAGTGGCAGTATCAGCAACATGACGCGCAATTCTCCTGCCAGTCAGACAACTCAGGAACCCCGTTCAGGTAACGATCCCTTCTCTGCAGATCGAATGAACCCAGAGGCCATTGCTGGAGCTGCGATTATCGAGAATCGAAATGCAGTCTCTGAAATATCTCAAAGAGTAAGCTCCCAGAGCCTGGCTACCAAAGAGTCGAGGTTTGGGATCTCGCAGTCATTGGCAGCATCTCAAGAACAGCCTCGAAACACTCTTTGGCTATTACCCATGACACGTACCCCACACCCAGCTTTTAATGCTTGTCGTCCCTTTGAGACCAGCGACTTCAAAGGTCCTACAATAAAGTCGACCTTGGCTTCGCGAGGATCTGTGCATCGACTCGGATCTTCGCCGGATGACCCCTTGAAGCTACTTGTAGAACCAGCTAAACCCTCAGGGCATGAGTGCATCCAGATGAACCGAAAGCCTCGGCTGCCTGTATCCCAGCAGACTTTGATGTCCAAGAAGCCGACTATTCGACCTCCATCAATAAGCACTACTGCTGGTCGACGAAGCCGGCTTCCTCAAGTCGGAAGAATCCCCAAGGTTGTGAGTAGCCGTACTAAACACGTGTCATCTGTGGGACTTCGTAGCCCTTTCAGAACTAGCATGCAGTTGGCACCGGAAAGCCTTGAGGTCTATGATCCGGATTCAATAGCCAAAGGGCCTTCACCTTTGAGGCCCTCGACTCCTGTTCCTGATCTGCCTACCAATGGTTCAACAGCCGGAAACACCAACAACCTTTCATCTAGAGATTCTAACCCTCCTGCTTTGGGCCGTGTTGAAAAGGGGTCCTTGGCCTTTTCACCTCGCAAGGACTCCGAGGGAACAATTGGTACATCTTGCTCAAGCTATTCTAGTAGTCTTGGCCTCTCTAGCTCTACTGCCGTAATCCCACAGCCTTATGACCCTCCCGCAGAAGACGAGGTGTGGGATGAGTATGATGATCTCCTGGGAGAAGATGCTGGTGAAGCACTTCCCTCAGAAACTTCTTCACGTGGTACACCGTTTCATCTTGAGACTTACGAGTCGAAGCTGGCTAGCAAGGAGAAGCCCTTGGAGTCGCCGAAGGTTCTCTTCGATAAGCAGGCAAACCGACAATCCAATGCAACAACCATCTCCAGCACTTGCAGCGCTGACATGACTGAACGACTTCGGGCGGCTTTCCAACCTCACCCAAGCCCCAGCACCCCCTTCTCGGTCTCCAAGTTTGTTTCAGATTATGAAGATCGCAGCACAAACGCTGAGGTTTCTGCGGCTGGTGAGGTATCTCGACGAAGCAGTCAATCATCCTGTAGTACGAGACGTTCTGATGCCAGCTCTTCTTCCAAGGACGGGTCATCACTCGCGCAAGTCAACCTCAGAGTTGGTTCAATGACGGTGAGCAAGTGGCTTACCTTTGGGCATGTTCTCTTCAGTGACGTTCGCCATGAACTGGTTCCTGTTGAGGGATCCCTGAAGAGGCGGTCAATACTCGTAATTGATGGGCTCGGTAACGATGACTGGTCGTTCTATGCTGCGGAAACATACCCGGCTGCTACCTTCTTCAACCTGTCTCCTCGCGCTCCTCTTCCTGAAGAACTCAGGAGTTCATCTTCGAGCTTCCCTCTGCGCCCTCCGAACCACCATCAGATCCAATATGTCTCTCACCTCGACAAGTTTCCTTTCGCCCCTCAGAGCTTTGCAGCTATTGTCTATCGCTTCCCTGTCGCCGCTCCTGAAGCATACTACCGCAGCATTTTCACAGAAGCTCGCCGTGTACTGAAGCCAGGAGGTTTCATCGAGCTCTCTATTCTCGATATCGACTTGAACAACATGGGCACCCAGGGCCGACGGACAGTCCGCCGTCTCAAAGAGAGTATCAATGAGACGACGCCTGATACTAGTCTCGGATCAACCGCGGATCTTATTGTTCGTCTTCTCGGCAAGCTTGGTTTCACTACCATCAAGGCAGTGCGAGTGGGTGTGCCTGTCGCAAGTTCTGTCACTCGCTTAGACAGCAAGGCCGACAAGGGCAAAGCTACTGCTGAGAAGAAGAAGGATCCGCCAAGTCTATTCGAGATGATGAGCGACAACAGCCCTTTGGCAGACGAGGGCATCACCAAGATGGTCAGCCGGGTTGGTCGATGGTGGTACACGCGATGCTACGAAAGCGCAGCTGAAAGTCCCTCTGGAAAGAGCATCTGGAGCGATAAGTCTCTACTCTTTGAAGCTGGAAGAGCTCGGTACAAGCCTGAAGGCTCATGGTCTGCTGCGCTCGAGCTCCTCTTGAGCGCATCGCCAGTGTGTAAGCACATAATACAACACATTATTTTCTTTCCCTTCTTATCATCAGCCACAATATGGCGTAAGATATTCACCTCTGACTAGAAAGTATGACAGAAGCTCCTCACGGCGCAAGCCATTCCTCGAAGAAGAGGCCATACCACAAATTAAATATGGAAAGTGATTTTCGTTTCAGTTCCTTTCTCTGCAATAGTGGCATAAGTTCTCTTTTACTTGTTCAGCCAATTTGAAGTCGCGCAGGTCAGTTTAGACTACATACTAGATGCACTGGCGTTACGAGCTACGGTCATTTTTGAGTTCTTCATATGTGAAAAATGCTGAACATAGCGCTCCGCAGAATTCGAAAATTAGGTGCAAAGCATGGAGGAAAAGAAAGCCGCGATGATAACGAAATCTTGATGATTAATTGTGAGGGGGATGTGATTTCATATCCGAGCTTGTTGCATGACGATGCCCATCTACGTCGGAGAGCCAGATGACCATTCTTGCACTCTGATCACATTCGTTGCTTTATCTGCTGTTTGTGTATGCATGTCTGAATTATAAGTCAAAAAGCTTACTACGCAGATTGTGTCGCGCAAGATGTATAGATTGCTGTACGAGTCGTGATCATTGAGTTTCGTTGGCTGCGCCTCCGCCATTCCCTTAGCTTGGGTATAGCCAAGCTGGGTTTCCGCAGCGCTGCGAGCGTGGATGGTAAGGTAGACGATAGGCTTAGGGTGGGCGTGATGGTTTCGGTTCTACAGTAGAATGAAAGGAGTAATGTCTTTAGATACGTTGATTAAATCTAGCGCATGATCAAAGGAAAAGAAGAACAAACTCAGGACAGTCATCAATTACTGCTCACACTGCATGCCCTGACCTTGAACTGCTTTGGCAACTAAAAGCGTGTCACTTTCTCCTCACCCTTTTCCATTCAATAATTATCCTTTGGTGTAGCTCTGTCTCAGGCTACGATTGTCCCAGAGCCAAAGTGTCTGTTACTTGAATCCACAAGTGTAAACTCGACAATGCCAAGTTGAATGACGGCATGGAAAACCTCGGCCGAGCACCCGATCCCGCACATGACCCAGGAACTAAAGATCAACAAGTTCAGGTAAATCGGAATGTGAGGGCGAAGAGCTATGACTCCTCTTTTAGGCGGCCTCTAAGCGCGTCCACCTCTTGGTTTGCCTTGATGGCCACGTCCTTCAGTCTTTGCTCCCTGGCTTGTGCCTCACGTTCTCGTCGTTCACGGGTCTTGCGGCTTCCGCTTGGTGCGACACTGTGCATAATAATAGAGGCATCACTGATCGTGGTATTGTCGAATGAGGCCACACTCTTCGTATTTTGAGATGGCCGTTGGCTATTCGTCGCTGTAGGCTCTCCAGACCTCATTTCTCGACCTTGGGTTCCGTAGGGATCTCGGTTGAGCCGAAAGTGAGGATGAGGGCCGGTCATCCGAAGGTTTTGTGTTTCCGAATGGCCAAGAGGTACGTTGGGGGCCGACTGTAATCTCTGAGCCGGAGCCGTGGCTGGGTAGCGTGAAAACCGCTCCATGGGATCACTGTACGTATGATACATAGAATTGTTTGATGTTTGTGGGCACATGGAAGGCGTGTTGGAGGCTACTTGATACTGAGGCGAATTTATGTAGCATGGAGGTCCGTAAGGTGAACCATAAATTGGTCCATGACGCATCGAAGGGTTGTGCGTTAAATTTGTGGAATTGACATTGTAGCCTTGTTGTGACCAAAGGGCCGGAGCTGTAGCCGGATTGATAGAATTTCCGCAAGATGGACCATGTGCTGTACTGCAGCGAATTTGAGGGCTTTGTGCTGACAGACAGGCGTAACAAATGCAGAAGCCTGACTGTAATTCATGAACCGAACCCCCGGACAGATGGCCTGAAGTTCCGTAAAGCGGAACATACATTGGGCTTTGGGATATCGACTGGGAACCTCCAGAAATTTGCGCTGGAGTTCTATTTTGTTCTGGGACCCTCATAATTGGGACCTCGCCAGGTTGATGGAATACTTGTTCAGTCACTGTTGCTTGTCGCTTATAGACCCCACCAGGTTGACCCTGGAACTGTCGTTTGTGGCCTCGACTAGATTCTCCGGAAGATCGCCCCAAACAACCTTTTGAAGGTGGTTCGTGAACGCGCGGTGGTAGAGGCGGTTCGGACGGTACAATCTTTGTCTCGGCTTGCTGAACTTCTTGGAGCTGTAGTTGATTTGTTGGCTTAAGTTTTGGTTGAACCTCTGGGGTCTTGGCTGTCTCAATGTCGTGGCACTTCAGGCCTCCCATACTCCGTTTGTCCGTTGCTTCTTCGGACCTATCTGCGACGGCGCTGGTGTCATTGGTAAATTCCCGTCGTGCTGGTATACCGCCAGCGGCTGACGAAAGCCTTGGCGGTTCTTTGGGTAGAATAAGTTTTTTCGACTCAGGACCTTTATCGTCTGGGGCATAGGGGTCTCCTTTCTGTTCTCTGAACCACCGTCTCATATGGGCCCATAATTCTCGGTTCTCATTGTTTTTCGTTTCACATGAAATGTCGTACTTTTGCCTTAGTTGCTCTAGACGCGCGGTCTCATTCTCAATCGCAGCATTGATTAGTGAAAGTTTATCCTTGGCCTTAGTTTGTTCTTGTCTTAAAGCATCGAGTCTATTCCTGACTTCATTCAACGACAGTTGAAACTCATTATCGATCTCTTCGTTCTCAAGAATCGCTCTGTTGCGGACTCGTTCCCAGTAGTTTTGCTCGTCTTCAGCCCGAACGGAGTTTTCTTCTGCTCTGGACATAGTTGAAAGAATCGAAGTGCTTAGAGATTTCGTGTTCTGGAAGCGCGGGGTATAGATGGAAAAGCCTGGCTTCCTTACAGAATCCCAGTTTGGAAGTTGAAACAGACAGTTAAGCAGGGACAAGATTCTGAGGAAGGTAAAACGGGGCAAGAGTATTCGTTGTGAGAAGGCTTCTGAAGAAATAGTTTGCAGTGGTAGGACTGTTGTTGGAGTTGAGCTATTCGACTTGCAGCTTGGTAATAAATGATCAGAACTTTACGATGCTTTATAGAAGAGGATAGAATTAGGAAATGGTTACGCTTGAATATACGTCAAGCCATCGGGACTAATTTGCCGGGAGGTCGAGTTTAGCAGCACATGAGCCCTCGCTCTACTGTGTTTTGATCATGCGACTTGATGAAAACGGAAGAATATTATTGACTGAAGCCAAAAATTTGACAGACACCCGCGAAAACCGAATTTCGAGCTCGTGTATCTCGGCTGTTATACGGGGACTCCCAAGCATCGAAGGTCGTTGGTCGAAGCGACGGCTGGGGTGTTATGGTATAGCGTGCTATACTGCACCTACCAGGTCGCATACATGAAGGTGGAGTATCCCCACTTCCGCATTCAAATACTCAGAGACAAGCCTGAATTATTGGTCTCGAGGTATTCTGTAGATCTTGCTATCAGTGTCTGTAAGCTTGGTATAATGTAGGCACTTGGGCATTATGCAGAACGGTCTTCCATAGATCACGAAGAGAAACAGAGCTAATAGCTGCTATGCGTGCGTATTACGGAGGCAGCCAAGACCATGATCTTCCACGTGATCGTGGCTACCAGTGGGTGATGTGCCGGATCCGTGGAATATGTTTCGAGGTCTCGGATCGTTGCTGAGAATGGTCAAGCGATGAGAAGGTCAACTCGTCATAGACAAGCGAATCCGGGGCCGGTATTGGAGCTTTCATCGGCTCTATTCCGGTCTACGGGCGTCCGGTCACTCGAACACACACCTCAACAGTCGACGTTCTTTTACGGAAGCCAAGGCGTGATACACTACTAAAAGAGACCCACGGGCAGACAAGGGTGGTTTGCGTCCCTAGGGTAATCCGATACACTCATCAAGGTTTTAGCTTGATCATGTGGAGAATAGATCGAACCGAAAAGCTTTCTTGCACCATGTGCCAGAAACAGTGGTCAATCATTTATGTGGTATGAGCACTTACCATTTTTGCTTCGCCAATATGCTAGAGATTTTGTCCGCAACAACCCTGCTGAGCTCACCTCCATGCCAAATCCGGATCACATCGGTTAAAGTGAACTGAGCGCCGCTTCCACAGCACTCGTCATGCCCCTCATTCACACCAATTGCAGTATTGAATGACATGTTCCTCTGAATCACGACATGGGCTTCGGTGCCGATTACCATAGCCGAAACTAATGCCTAGCGTTCAGTCGTATTTCTTTGACGTACTAAAAAGAGCTCCTATATCAGTTCCTAGGAAGTTGACACCCGGCTTGGGTCTAATTCTTGACATTGTGTGGGTGAAAAGTGAGTCTAGGAGCACCCCATACGGAGTATAGGTATTAGTAAACGCGATGAATTGCGAAGGAGGGGGGGAGCCAGAAGCATCATACGTAGACAACAAAAGCTTTCCTGTTCGATGTCCACACATGTATGCGGGGTGTAAGTAGCGAAGGAGCGGCGACTCTGTAAGAGGTCTAATAGAGAGCGTCGCTAAGCGTGAATGTGATCCCAGTATGACCAGGGCGAGAAGGTGACTAGATCATGAGGCTTGAATTGGTCTTCTTGATCGTCCATGTCCGAGCATCGCATCTGAATCTTGGCTGAGGAAGTTTTTGAAACAGATTCACAATCTAAATTCCTCTTCCTGCTTTAGATAAGTGAGTAGTCTTAGCTACGAAGTTTGTGTTAGAACGCTACGGCGATAGACACGCCCCTCGCTCAACGGAGCACGTGTGAGAGCGTTGAACGAGCCCACAATTGTTACCGGCTGGCCCGGAGTTGACGAGTTATTGCGCGCCTAGGGCGGATAAGCAGGCACACTCAAGTCATTCTTATCAGCCATCTTGACTGACTACATTTCGAGTTCGAGCTTAACACCTGTGTCGACTTGGTATGGATACTTTAATGAAAGATAGTGGGAGGAAGTAGATTCTGGCCAATTCGACTTCATCTTTGCAGTAAGTACCTTTTTGACCCCTCCTTCTAAGGGCACGTTCATGGTGCAAACCTACGAGCCGAGGCAATTTCTCCGGGTCCAGCGTCAAGAGCGGAGCGACTCGTGAGTGATGGCGGGTCAAGGATCAGGCGTAGCGTCTGTACAATCATTGCGGGTCGTACGGTCATTCCGTCATTCGAGTTCGTGTGTGACATGTGTCCGTAGCGATCGTGATGTCTGATACGATGCGACGGACTTGTGCATGGCGTATTTGCACCTCATCACCCCTAGCTTGCTAAACGGCCATCGCGAAGAAGAAGGGTGGCACAACAGTGGTAAACCTTCAAAGGGCGGCTGCTGATTCTATGGCGCGACGATTTGGTGGGCACCACGCGCCATGTGTCGCGCCTATGACGTTTGATCTTCATATTCTTCGAGTGTCTCAACGATCGTAATATATTCTTGACTTGGAGGCTAGGTTTATCTTGACCCTAATGGTGCCACTCCCCACTCACAACGTCTAGTTGGCTCACTACAACTTCTACACCTCTCTGGTCTATGTCAGCTTATCTCTTGTGCTTTGTATTTTCCTATCGCCACTCCCAAAAGAAGACCGCTTGAGCGCAGCCAGTCTCTTCCCACCCGGGGGCTTACTAAGCTGTATAATTACAGCTAAGAGTGTGATTAGGTCTTGGTCTCGACCGCGGTTTTGGTACGTGAGTCATGTCACATTTCCAAAGACTTATGGACGAATCTCTCTGGAATGGTCGGATCAAAGCTATTCAAGTCGACTTACCATGAGAAAGGAACAATCGTGGATTGTGTCTTACATTTTAGACCACTAACTTCTCTGGAGATACGTTGAGACGAGAATGAGAAGATATTAGGACCTGAGATGGCAAGCTAGCAATTTGTTGCTGATGGTAAGATGGCGCTCAATCTAGATAAAAGTTGACTGGAGACACTCGTGAGCTGAGCAGGGATCCAACATGCAGGGACGATGCGAGCTGTGTCATGCATGAAGTTGCGGGGATGAGTAGGTCATGAGCCTCGGCTTCGTACTTCCGATCGTCTAAGGCTAGGTGGAGCCCTCAAAGTTTAGCTGTCGGAAGTTTTGAAACAAGGGTAAACTCTAATCTACTACTGTATTGTCATCTTAAGATGGTGGATCGCTTCGGCTACCTATTGAGTTTGCGCTAGAGTACACGGACCACCGCGCTTACATTAGCTGTATGCTGCGGAAAATTTCTGGCGCCAGTGATCACACCACGCGAGGATGTCACTCCAAGATGGTTGTCGACTTGGTGGCGGGCGGCCGACGTTACAAAGGCTAAGGTGAGGTCTTTTTTTGCCTACACGGGTAGCCAAAAAGACCACAGTAGTAGCGGAATATAGATTGTCGGATTGTAAACGCGGTCCGTTTATTAACAAACTGAGAGCTGAAGCTCACGCGAACATGCTCCACCAGCCCGGTAGAAGGGTGTGACCAATCGTTGATATCCGGCCGGCCTTTTTTTTCCTCTATGGTGAGTACTTTGGCGATCTAAATGATGCATCACCTTCCCCGCTCAGCGTATTACATGCGTCGCACGTGGCAGCTCAAAGCACTGCGCACGTTTCGCATCGGCACTAATGTCTCCGCCAGAAACAGTTCATCAAGTCTCAAAGGGCATTAGGCAGTCGACCCATGCCTAATCGCGAGTACAATCGCTGCTGCAAATGGTCAGTATTTTCGATAGACCTACAAATTCGCCACTCGCCAATACTTCACGTGGCTGTAGGTACAAACGACTCCACCCCATTTTACCACATACAGTAGCTATAAACCATAATTGTCTAGTCATAACCCAGGACATCCTAATCCGGAAAGATTTACGCGCTATAAGCCGGTTTATTCAAAGTTTTTGTCGGACGATCGGCGACGGCGAGTTTAAAGGCAAATGACGATTGACGACCGTCAAAGAACCAGATTGTAATGGAACGACTGCAGATTGACAAGATGACGAGGGGCCAGCACTTCAAAATAATCCTCTTGTGATGCAGAAGTAATGATTGCAAGCTATATTACGTAGAATTTAGTAGGCACTATGTAATTGGCGCCTATTACTGCTTGAGACTAAATGTTGCCCGTATCTACTCGGGACTTTACCTACATTAGCTTGGAAAACGAGCTTCTGAATGGGCTTGGTGGCGTCTGTAAAATTATTATTCTCCTAAACAAAACACTGTTCGGAGCATTGTCCCGCATCACCCGCTTGCATCAAAGTGGAGGTCCAAAACATTATATCGGGGTCTCCTGGATATATAAAGAGGAAGGCCTATGAAACTGGTCCCAGTGGTCCGCCAAGTCGTCGGTCCTCAACTTCATCTCCTTCCGTTAGACATTGTGGCCTCTCAACCTGTTAATCCCCGGCTGCAAATCACACATCTATATAATCCCAACTCTGGTCTTTTCTCAACGCTGTTCTATTTAGATGACTTGTCAATACAAATGTCATTAAATCATCTTTCCCTTCCCACCTGATATCTTTCAAACAATCTCGCCTTTCCCATCTCTACCACACCAAAAGAACAGGCAATTACTAAGCATGTCGACCAGCCAGAGGTTAGCATCAGAAGAACGAGTACCGACCCTTGCCTCAAAGAAGCAAAATGAATTGATTTGGAAAGAGGCCAGTAACAGTCATTCGGCCGAAATGGATCACAAGGACAAAGATGAGCAAGAAAAATTGCAGGAAAATTATCGGATGGCTATCGCAACGTACAAGTCAGAGTTGCATAGTCTCAAGGCAAAGGAAATCGGGCTGATTCGAAAGCTGGTGGCCGTCGAAGTTGCGATCAAGGAGACGTCGGTCAGACATGATAATATGGAAAGAGCCTCTCATGACCATCATCTTAGTTTGTTGCGATGTCAGGAAGATCTGCGGAACAAAATGAAAGATTTCTTTGAAGGAAAGATTATGGAAAGTCCCGATAGCCAAGACGATATGCAACATGAGATGGGAAGCACTCATGTGCCTAAAGGGCTACAAGTGCTATCCTCGGCCGTTAGTGCAATATCAGCACGGCATAAGCCTTATACTGGCGTTGCAACTGCAGCGGACAGACCTGACGAAGCGAGCAATGAGGCCCGTATGGAATGTATCCGGCATCAAGACAATGTACCACGTGGCGCTCCTGGAAATATTCTCGATGGCAATGGCAAAGAAAAGATATCAGGAGTTCAGCCAAGGCTCAAACTAACAAGTCAACCGGAACATGGGCCAGATAGGCAGACTGAGAACCAGATCTCCGCACCATCTGGACCACCTCAGCCTTTGCAACCAGTAACAGGAAGTTCGAGTGAACAATTTGGTGGAAAGGCTGGGCAACAGTACAAACGACCCATTCCAAATTCGCCTGGGGGACAGTCAAAGCGCCGGAAACAACTCGAACAAAACCCCGATAAACGAGAAAGCGTTACCCAGGATGTTATAGTCGTTGAGCCATCGGAGCCGGAGGCCGCGCAAACTACCAAGGACTTTGGTGAGATATATCAAGAGCCAACTTGTAATTACTTCCGGGATCCTTTAGGCTCTTTCACCGCAGATCCGGCTTATGATCCACAGCCGATGCCGCAAATCCGAAACGGATGTACATCTATGCCAGATGCTCCAGTGAGAGAAGCCACAGTCTCCAGCGCTATACTATATGAAAAGGCTAGCTATAGCACCCAGCTTGATACGTTTTCAGGCAGCACACCCGGCCAAAATCTGGTATCTGGAGCGACAGGCAAACGGAAAGGACGCGGAAATCCGCAGCAAGTTAGTGGAGGTCAGTTCAAAGTTCTCACATCTGACCATAGCGACCAACTTATGAATGGTGTGGCGAAAAGCGGAAGTGACAAGACCAGGGCAAGGCAAAAGGAGGAAGCGGACAAAGCGGACAGGGAACGGGAATACTTAATGGAAATATTCGAGAAAGCTCGTAATACATCGAAGGGGAAACCTGGAAACGCTAATGGAAGGATTGGTTTTGACCCTCAAATATCATGAGATTGGGTATGTTAAACTTCTGATTTGACTTGGAGCCACACGGTTAATGATGTACAAACAGGCTATGGGTATCGAGAGGGGCATGTCTCTCAACTCTGAAATGCATCTTACACAGCGCGCAACTGTTGGATACAGCCTGAGGATAAGCAGGTACACTAATTTCATTCACATAAACCATCATGGGGGAGGTTGTTGTAACGGTAAGAGTCTGGGCTTCGGGATTTTCAGCTATATATTGCCACGTTTTCAGAATACTTTGGCCAAGCTAAACTGCCTCGGAATTGAGAGGTAACTATAGCATATTTGTTTTTCCAGTGACTGAATTGAGCTTCCTTGAGACTCCTAGCTGTGCACTATTTTGTGATGTTTGAAATACTCTCAAAGTAGTGAGATGTTTCTAGGTCACATTTTCTTTGCAGATGATACCAAAAGTCGACCCCGTGATCTCTAGATAAGGTGGAAGGTAGGGAGGCTGGGCTCGTAGTTGCTAAACGGAGTTGACGTTTCTGGTCAACCTCGGGTCATTGAGAGCTCCTCTACCACCTAAAATAATCTTTCGCTGGCGATTGTTTTCCATGGAATGCCCAATAACTACACCTAAGAACTGTCAAGGGGGCGTTGAAAATTATGACTTCTGGCGAAGCGAGGATGACCACCGGACTTCTACCGAGAATTGTTTGAGGATAGGACGTTTAGTTGAATGATCCGAGTACTCTGGAAGGGAGAGATCATGCCTACTAGCATGGCCGCTGCCCAAGGGCACATGACGTACAAAGGGTTAGACACGTCCTCTCTACAAGAAGCTTAAGAATCACAGTTGGCGGAACTAATTTCCGGTCAATTCGACCTTTGTCTCCGTAGTCAGTACGTTGTCGACCGCTCATTCTATGGACAATTAGGTCAGATTTACAGGAAGCGAGTTCTGCGAGTCCGGTGATCCAGGATCAGACATAGCGTCTTGCAATCACCGCGGGTTATACGATCGTTCTGTCATCCGAGTTCGCGGGTGGCGCGTTTCGTAGACTTTTTCAGCGTGCCGATCGAGCTAGCCGAGATGAAGCCACGGGCCTGTTCATGGGACATTTGCACCTCATCATTCCTAGCTTGCTAAATGGCCATCGTGAAAAAGAAGGATGGCACAACAAATATAAACCTTGAAAGGCTGGGTGCTGATTGTATGGTGCGACGATTTCATGAGCACCACACGCCATGCGTCGCACCTGCGATGTTTGACCTCCGGATTCTCCGGATGTCTCGACGATCGTAAGGTGTTCTCGACTTTGAGGGTAGACTTATCTTGACCCTCATGGTGCGCCCCCCACTTACATCATCCAGTCGGCTCATCACACCTTCTACATTCTATAGTCTATACCAGCTTATGGCTTGCGCTTTGTATCTTTCTATCGCCACTCCCCAAAGAAGACCGTTGCAACGCCGACAGTCTGTTCCCACTTGGAGGCTTGCCAAGCTTTTAATTGCAGCTGAGAGTATGATTAGCTCTTGTCTTCGACGGCGGTTTTGGTACGTGAGCCATGTCACATGCCCGACGACCTATGAACGAGTTTCCTGTAGCGGTCAGGTCAAAGCTGTTCAAGACGACTTAACATGCGGAAGGAACACTCGAGGATATTCTCTTACATCTTAGGCCACTAACTTGTCTCGAGACGGGTCAAGGCGAAAATAAAAACAGGTTAGGACCTGAGAAGGGAAGCCAGCAGTTTGCTGCCAATGGTAAGATAGCGCTCAATCTGGATGAAAGTTGACTGGAAACTGGGTGAGGTTCTCATAGATCCACTCTAGTATCCTAAAAAGGAAGGCGAGATGCCACTCGTGAGCTGAGCAGGGATCTAACATGCAGGGACGATGCGAGCGGCGTTATGCATGAAGGTGCGGGGGTGAGAAGGGTGTGAGCCTCGGCTTCGTCCTTCCGATCGTCCAAGGCTGGGTGGAGCACTTAAAGTTTGACTTTCGGAAGTTTTGAAACAAGGATAAAGTCTAATTTATCACCACACTGTCGTCTTAAAATAGTGGAATACTTCGGCTAGTGAGTTTGTGCTAGAGTAAACGGAACACCGCACTTGCATTGGCTATGTGTGAGGTGGAAATTCCTGGCGCCAGTGATTACACCATGCGAGGACGTCACTCTAAGATGGATGTCGACTTGGTGGCGGGCGGCCGACGCCACAAAGGCTGAAGCGAGGTCTTTCTTAGCCTACATAGGTTGTCAAAAGACCTTGGCAGTACGGGATAACGGAATATAGATTGTAGGATTTCAAACGCGGTCCGTTTATTGACGAACTCGGAGCTGAAGCCCACGCGAACATACTCCACCAGTCCGGCGAAAGAGTGTGACCAATCGTTGATATCCGACAGGTTCTTTCTTTTCCTCTTTAGTGATTACTTCGGCTATCTAAAAGATCCATCACCTTCCCTGCTTAGCGTGTTACGACCGCGCTTTACCTTGCACGCCTAGCACGTGGCGGCTCAAAGGACTGCACACGTTTCGGGTCGGCACCAATGTCTCCGAAGCTGAGACCCTCAATTTACCGTAGTAGCAAGCGTCCTCTTCGACGAATCCAAGAGCAGCCAGTTGATCATTGGACAGGGCCATCGTTGATATAAGAGGCTTCTTTCCATCCATCACTTTTGCCATCGGAGTCCAAGATTGAGATCAACCATCGCTCTTCTAAAATCACTGCGACTCTTGTGACTTCCATTTACTGCAGCGAACTCTTGAGGCTCTTGTCACATCAAGTCGTTTCTTTCCTCTTCAATTCGAGTCATCAAGTTACGTCAGCTCCTTTGCGTCTTTCCCTCGGGGTCGTTCTTGACACTGAATTGGTCTTTGGAGCGTTTTGAAACTCCAGCTTTCAACCCATGCCTCAACGGTATGTTGCACCGACTTGATACGCTCAGAAATATCCAAAGGTTGCTTATATCATCAGAGCAAGCATTCTAGTGCAGTCTAGTCACATTATCAAGGGGTCTCTCGTTTCGCCTTGATCTCAGCCCTGGCTCACTTGCTATAAATCTGGTACTGACACCAGCCTCGACGTCAGCCATATCCTCCACCTTTAGACAGGGGGTAAAAATGGCTCTTTTGAGCTGCGACAAATGCTTTGCGCGAAAGACCAGGGTGAGCAACTTCATGTTAGGCGTATCTTAAAAATTCTTTTGGACTTCACTGGAAACTATTACTCGTGGTCTCCAAGACTACATTCATCTGAGTGCAGCTATGGACAAGAATCAAGCTTGGTCTCCTACCGGACATGCCCAAGCCTTGATTTTTGGCCTTCGCTATAAACTAGAAAAAACTTACATTGACCCTAAGTACCGAATCTGACACTCATCTCTAGTGTGACAGACGACCAGAGGGTTGCGGCTTCTGTAAGTACTCTCGCGGTTGCCTTCCCTTCATATATACTGACGTCAGTTAGGCCTCAGTCGGAAACTCAAATGCACTTACCAACGCATTCGGTATGAAAGCTCCATACCAACTCACCTTCCGTACTGATCAATCAACCAAGAAAGAAATGCCTGCGCCGCCGCAACCCCAACCCCACAAACCTGGAACAATGGTCACAGCGTGAGACGCAAAGACTCTTAGCACTCCGCCGCTGCAACGACAACTGGTCGGCTATCGCAAGGCAACTTCATAACAGAACTAAGGGTGCTTGCGAGCAGCAGTACCGAAAGATTTGTAAACTCAATGAAAAAAGCAATAAAACATTGGAGCTTGGACGTCTGCTAGCAGGAGATCCGCAAAATAGAGTGCCTCAGATACCCATGGGCCATCGGGAGATTACTTACCGCCAAGATTACAGTCATTCGCCCGTCTCTCCTCTGACCACCAGTCAGCTGAGACCGCCCTCTACGCTTTCTTCAGCGATTCCTCAATGGTTTAGTGAGACTATTCCATCTCCAATTGAGCCTGATACGTTTCCAACTGGCCCGCGTGGCCCCGGATATATACTTACTAGCCAACACAATTCAGCAGCCATCAGTGTCACTCCTGTTAATATGGGAAGGCGAGATGCGAGCGGCTGGAGCAAGACAAAGACTTTGGCTGGCGTTCCATCAATCAGTCATCTTCTTTTCATGGTGGACGTTCGGCAGAGTGGAAGTCTGGAGGCCACAGTGCAGTTAAAAAATGAACCGAGAAGAGTATGGACGGCCGAAGCAGATTTGCGAAGGTTCCATTACTGAGAGAAGGAAACTCACCCCACCACAGGTCAATCCGATATACTATTACTTTTCTTATGATACTTTGTCTGATGCGAATTCGTACAGTGGGGCCAGCCTAGGAAGGATATTCAGCGCCTTGCAGAGGTCAACACTCACCCATACGGGAGCAGGATCCATGTCATACAATAGCGGAACGATGAGGAATTTTCTTGCTACTAGGCCGCCAAATGGGTTAAACATACAGAGCATGGCCTTCTTGCGGATTGATTTCAGTATTTATCCAGTGGTGATGGGAGTGATGTTGTGAGATATCGAACCCCTTCAAGTCTAGATGCTCGAGTTTATAAACAATGTCCAGCCCCATGCGTGCTCGCCAACGTTTCGTGCTAGTATACGTGGGTCAGATTCAATTGCGTTATGGTCATTCCAGCGAGAGTTAATAATGAAGCGTGTTCTGGGCTTATGCCGAGAAAGTGACCTTGAAATGACCAAGTTGCTTGTACGATCAACTCTCGCGTAGGGAAAAGGAAGGACCTGGGTGAGTTAAGTTTGAGAACAGAAATAGCTTACGGGCTCAAAGAAGTAAAGGGCACTCTTTAAGCAGTTCAGTGATAATTCTACAAGCTTGGGCCTGCGGATTGTGGATTAATAATGCGCTGTCGACTGCGAGGTTTGTTGTGAGGTGCAGAAGTCAACCTGGTTCTCAATCAGCTGAATTCTTGGTGGAGTTCCTTAATGGGTCCAGCCTCCTAATACTTCAAGTCATTCAACTCAATTCAAGTCCGAATCCCTGACTCGCAAGTCAGGAAAAAGGGCAACAAGTAAGTCGACCCAGGTTGTAGTCTACAAGTTACCAAGTCACTCTGCTTAGAATTACCGCCACGCGGCTATGCCGTCTCCAAAAGGCTAAGCTGTGACATATACCATACCAGTATCCGCGCGTAAAAGTGAGATATCAGTGTCCCGTGCATGCAAGCTGAACGAAAGAATGTACCCTCTAAAGGTTGGCAAGTACCCCGCCTCTAGGCGAGACGGCTTATCTGGACGTGAATTGAGTGGCCGGAACGTGCTTCCGCGCTACAAGTGGCTGCCAGTCACCAGGGCAGACGGAACATGGCCCTAAGGCAGTAGGCTCTGTGGTTTACGTGCGACCCTAGGGTCCCTAGAAGATGATAGATGGATTTAGAGTGCAATCGCTATTGGTGAAAAAAGGGCAGGCGACCCTTGGCCTTGCTCTACGTGGAAATAAATCTGTCTACAAGATCGTGGCGAGTTGTAAAAGAGGGCGAGAGGGCTTGACTTCACTGATGTTTAGTTGTACTTGCTAATACTGTACTACCGTCTTGATGCCCTTGTCGCCCTCGAGCCTTTGTTCACCATGACGATGATCGCTCACGGCGACATATCCCATAGTACAACCTGCCGCTATTACAGACGAGGGGTACTAAATTTACCAGGGCAATTCAAGGAGCTAGAATCCAGGCGTAGAACTGATGGTCGTAGGGAACATCTAAAATCACCATTGCGGTGTTATGCTGCAGGGTAAGTCACCCAACATCGACTGCGTTTGGCAGTGGCATGGAGCTCCAGCCGACCAAAACTTGTCCCCTAACCAATGTTCATTGGCAATTTACGTACATGAAATGCTCGAAACTTGATGGCCTTGGATGGGTTGGGGGGTCCATCGAACCCACCACCGCTGCGAGTGCCCCCCAATCTCATATTTTCTAACCAGATACGGCCCTCAGGGGCGACACGGTAACTTCATCTTTACGATCCACAAACCTGCTCAAGTCGATCAACGCGCCCTGCTCAGACGCGCCCCTCGCTCTGCACCATCGCGGCATTGCCCCCTACCAAGAGAAGGTGCACCCAACCCTCTGTTCGCTATTCTCTACTTCTCACTGACTATCTTCAAGCAGGCCGGCCTCTTTTCTGATACCGTTCGTTGCTCTTTTCGTCAGCTGTTGTGTCGTACCGCCTAAGGCTGCCTCAAATTGACCGAGATGCCTTCCGGCTAGCGACCCCACGGCGATGTCATTTCCGTCTGAAAGGCAGCTTAGGGTGGCGGTTTGCACCCCTTCCTCGCCCATCCGCGATCATATTCACCAGCGATCATATTCACCAGCGATCGATACTCTGTCCGCGAGCCAATCACCCGACCTTCACTTCGATCTTCACCGCTCGATTGTGAAGCAACATGTTCTGGGTCATATTACTGGATGTTGATTGCAAGCCGAAGATTAGATGACCTAGAACGAGATACCCGCCCTAAGGGCGAGATTCGGTGCCTCACCGGCATATTGAACATGACAACATGGTAGAGAAACACTGGCTGGTAAAGTATCTTCAACCAACGGATAACAAGATCAATTGTCTCCGAGCCACCGGCAGTATTCATTATGCCGAGTACATTGTCTTCCCCGACGAAGGCTTTGGCGGAGCAGAATATTTAGTTTGCTGATCTTGGACGATATAAAAAGTCACTACATCGCATGCAGGTAGCAGTAGCTAGAGTAGCTCGGCCGTTTAGGTCTGAATCAATCACCAACCTGACCTCTAGTGCTCCAAGCCAGGGCGGTCGCCTCGCCCATGGGTCAGTCATCCAACGCACCGCCATACCCAAGGCCAGCTGGGTCCGAAGCACCATAGCCCTCAAAAGTATCATAGATAGCAGTATCTACTTTGAGATGCATCCATTCTGTCTGTGGCTTGCTTCCACACTACTACATTGTACAGCATGTTGACGCCGTGATTGTCATTGCTCGCCCCTTTTTCACCTATAGGTCAGTAGTCCCGTCTTGACGGCGTCCCGCTCCCGCCCCCGCTCCCGGGTGGTGCGCCGGCGCCTTTCGGCGAATTCGGCAGATTGCACAGCGAGAAAGCAAATGGTGATGCAGATGCACGCGCGTTCGAAATTGGCAAAGGTGTCGCTGAGCCTCAACCAGGCGCACTGGCGGTCAACGGTCCAGAAGCAGACCATGGCCACTATCAGCTGGCCCAGAATATCCACGACATACGTCATCTTCTTTCTATGTGGCTTGGGCAGGTCCGAGGGAAAGACGAGCTCAGCCGGTTGGAAACCTAGCCAGAAGCGCCGATCTTGGGGGGCTCCCTTTTGTTTCGATCTCCTTTGTATGGCCCCGCCGTTGCCGGCGACCGCGCCCACGCCCGTGCCGGCCAGCTCCTGCTTGATGCCTTCCCTCAGTCCCTTGACGTCCGCCTTAAGCATCTCGACCTCGCCGAAAAGGCGCGGCACGTCGCCCCTGTTGTTCTTGTCGGCCAGGCTGGGCAGCAGGCGCTGCATATTGCGCACTACGCCATTGACGGCGGAGGCGTCTTGCGCGGCCTGTTTTACGCAGCCCAGCGTGTGGCCGGCGACGTTCTCGAGGAAGCCATCGATCTCGTCGATGGCGCAGTTTACTGAGGCCGCGCTGTCGATGCTGTCCAGCCGGCCGGCCACTGTCTCAAGCACGTGCTGCACCAGCAAGGTTCGGTCGCGGACCAGCGCCTCTATAACGATGGTGCCGCTCACGATCAGCTTGAGGTTGGCACGCCGGCGACGGCGAGGGCTTTCTGGAGGTCTTGCTTGTGTATATTCATGGTCGTCGCGTCGGATTTGGCCTTCTTCAGCTTGGTCCCCATGTCCCGCGTCTTGACTGAGAGCCGCCAAACGTCGGCTCTCAGCCACTGGGTGAGCCGTTTCTTGGTCTGCAGCTCGTTCTGATCACGGGTCATAAGCTGCTTCAGACCCGTCATTTCCGCGGCCATCGCTCCCGACGCGTTGGCCTTGCGTTCGACCGAGATCCTTAAGATATCATTTTCTCTCTCCAGGTACCCGATGTGCCGCACGTAGCCAAAAATGGCTTGGTTAGCCATGCAACAGCGAACGTCGAGGTCGCGGGTGACGCCGTTCAGTTCATCTATGCGCGCTTGCATACCGCGGAATGTAGAAACTATCGCTTCTTTCTCTCGCATGGCGGTTTCGAGCCTCTCTCGCGCCATCATGAGCTCATGATGCCGTGGCCATGCGCTTGCTTTTATTCTCTGGATGTCCTTATTGAGCTCTTCTATATGCCAAGCGTCGGCTGAGCCCTTCTGGATCATTTCTTCGTAGCTTTTCTCGAGGTTCTGAGCCTTCTCGCGCTCCTTTTTTAGCTCCTTCTTCAGCTCGCTAAGTTCGTATCTGGTGGACGACACAATTGTTGGCCCCTTCTGAACAGCTGGTCCATCGGCATCATGGACTGCTGGTTCTGCCCCAGCCATGGTTGAATGAATGGAGATGATTGAATCGAGGTCGACGGTAATTCGAGATCATGTCACGGTCTCCGAAGACGAGATGGGTGCTGAGCCTCTAGTCGTAGGATCAATGAACGAGAAAAAGAGTGTAGGTTTCTGGTGCCTGCCGTTCAAGAGTCGAAATCACGCAAGTGGCATACCTCAAGTATTCTATTGAAGCATTGGGAGTGATTGAAGGGAAGAAGTGAGCGTCACAGATACCCGACTGATCCAAGCCATTGCCCGTGTTGTTTGTTTGGTTTCTCGCCCCGCGATCCTCTGGGAGCCTCGCGGATAACACGAATGGTTCGCGCACAGCTTGAAAATGCGATCCTAAGGATTTTAGGTAGATCTGCATCGCGTTAGCGGAACGAGCAGCTGGGCAGCCAATGAGCTTCCTATTATGGAGTGCTATGGATCCCATGCCAAACTGTAACCTGACTGATGGTTGCCTAGTCTAGGTACATCAGCACGGACCGTCAGGGGCCAGTCCTCCGGGCGAAAAGATCTCAATGCATCAATACAGGACCAATGAGCAGCCAAGTGTTCATTGCGTACAATGTCTGTCCTTGGCACGGTTAATCCCTCTCCGGGAAATGTTCAGCCGGTCACGTCGCTTTCCCTTTCCGTTTGCGAGCCTAGTCGCGCCTGGGCTGCTCCGCTAACCTCCAGGTGGATAGGCCACGCCCCCAGGAGGCACATGTACGGGAAGTACGGAGTAGCGCAGCTGTGTGTACCCCTTAATTCCTGTTTCAGCCGCTGCTAGCGGGGCGCTATCTTCAGCCGCTAGATTATGTGGTGGTCTGTGAGAGTGTAATCTCAGCGAACTTGAGGGGTGAAGCCTGATAGATTCATCCCGGGGCCTCGAGTCTTTGGGCAAGGATAAGTCCCAAAATTTCATTCACAAAAAGTAATGAGGGGAGGTACTCTCCAACTATCACGCAGTACACACTAGCTTGTGAACAGGCGTACCGCTCCTACCGGGGGTCTGCACCTACATCGTCACCTATCCTTGTACATAGCCTAGAGTGAGGCTGCTGTTAGGTTGACACTGTGATGTTTGACGATCTGTATTTCACTAGCAGAACAATCATGTTTGTGCTCCGTACCTCAATTATCACTCATAAAAGCACAGTTTGACTCCATAAGCTTATGTTTTAATTAAGATCATTACATTTCTTGGCTCATTGCATCTCAACATGGAGAGAGTAAGGCCTGCCTTGGACCAATAAGAACGACCAGAGCCCCTGACTCAGTACGGAACAAGGGGGCTGAAAATGGCTAGTCGTTGGTTCCGCCCTTCAATTCATGTGTCTGTCGCCAGCCAAGAGCGCCACCTATTATCACGGAATTCTATACGGAGTACCTGACCACACAAGTGATACAACAGCCCTCGGGTAGCTATCCAATAAGCTCCGGACCAGGACTGTGTGGCAGGGAAACCTAAGGGGTACCTAGTTCATTATGTCACGGGCGGTACCTAAATTTCTAGAGTGCGACAAAGCAAATCAGCTCAGGAGGATGGCACGCACACGTCATGTGTTATTCCTAGTAACCGAGTTTCCTTTCGTACAGTTAAATACCACCTGAGCTACCAGAGCAGAAACCGAGCCTGCACTTCAAAAATCCAGTAACTCAGTACCTGCTGGGCCTTTCGCCTCTGGGTTTCGCTCGATTGGCCTACCTTACATTCAATCTCCCTTCCATCATCACTTTATGAACACAAACTCATAACGCTGTAGGAGCTGTCCCTATTCCTTGGTCCAGTTTCAACTCTCGCTATCGCCCCACAAACCTCTATACCGCGCCGTGCGATGTTACCGGCCAATGCAATGGCCGGCAATCCCCAGTCGAGCAATGATGGCCAGATCACCTTCAAAGTAAAGGCCTTATCAAGGAGAAAGATCAACGTGACCATGTCGAACACAGAAACTGTCTCTGTCCTCAGGGACAAGCTTGCCGAAGCGCTCCCTCGGGACACTTTTGCAGACTCATCACGCCTACTTTATTCTGGCCACATCATGGAGAAAGACAGAATTTTGAGCACCTACGAGATCAAGCGCAAAGATACTATCTTCATTCTCAAAGACGCTACCAGCAATCAGCAGTCTGGTCAAAATTTCAACATTGGTACCTCCACATCAACACTCTTCCATGCCACGACAACCTCAGACACGACCAACCAACCCTTTGGCAACTTAGCGGATACCGCACCTGATATCATGTGTGCTCCTGACCATCTTCAAGACGTGAATGCGGCTTTCCAGAATCCCTGCTTCATCACCACCGGACTCCTTTTTAACCCTACGCTAGGCAACTTTCAACCTCAACAGCTCTTGGAGCTATTGCGGATAGCGCCACTTCCCGACGATGAAATGATGATGGCAGGCGAGTCACTGAGCTCGTCGGGCTATGAAGGGAAAGGGGCATTTACCCCTGTATTCGTTGCAGAAAATGTGCATGAGCAACGAAAACAGAACACTTGGGTCACATGCGTCCCCCCGCCAGCCCTAGCGGGTATTCAGATGAGAGAGGGTATTCCTGACGTGCAGTGTCCAATGCAACATCTGGAAAAACTTCATTTGAAGGTCAGATACGAGGACCGTTACGCTGAGCAATTGTGCCATTTAAATGACAAGGGCTTTTGCGACTTTGATCAAAATGTTGAAGCTCTGAATCAATTTGATGGATGTGTCGAGAAAGCCATTGAGTATCTCACAAGGAAGAAGCTGGATAATGTGCCTGACAAACCTTAATCTACTAGGCTTGGGGTGAAGAACATTCAATTTGGGTGTCAGTCAGAACAGAGGGGAGCTCATTTTGTGCCAAACAACGGGCCACGCAAGTCAAGGAACTTTAAATAATATAGTACACAATCGAGGCTGGGAAACTTTTTGCAAGTATTAATTTAATGACATCCTTGCTATATGTTGAGGAGAGAAGAGATGATTTGAGACGCAAATATGCAGTAGGCCGTCACTCCGATGAGCACGCAAGACCCCGTCTGCAAACAGAAATCGATCATTGATGCTATCCAGATGATGATCGGTAACTGTGATTTCAGATATTAGCTAGAGACTATGTGCATGCTCTTGGATCTACGGGCGTCGTTCAAACCACGGGTTAAGAGATCGGCGGGATCAGCAGAAGACAGAAAATCGACAACAACTGAGCAAACGGTTCCACATTGTGCAAATCGCGATTCAACGACACTTAGCGTGGCTTGACGTGGCATACTAGGCAGTAACTTCTGCACAGTCTCGGACGCGTCGTGGAAGTAACGTTAGAGGAATCCAGCATGAATACAGAGACAACAACAATCCCACTCGATAAACTCTGAGCCTTCGTTCTTCATCATCCAAGTTCTCTCTGCCGATCTAAGCTTGGACGGAAGTTCGTGAACCAGAGCCCCTAAAACACCTTGGCGCCTAGAATGGAATCTATTTGAATAGCCAGACCTGGGAGACATCTCTCTGTCAGAGCTTGTCGCGTATTATACCATCGAGGTAGGTGTAGGCTGCTGAATCTGCATCTGTGTATCTAATTATAGCGAGCGAGGCATGCTGCTACTAATTTTTAGTGTCAGCGCGCACATTTGGCAATCCCAATGCTGATGTATTGACAAGTAGGATCTTTCCACGAGCTATTCCAGTATTTCATCCTCCTATCAATTCTCCTCCATTGGGAGGTCGAGGGGCGCTCTAGGCCAGGTTCAATACGTGGTGATGTATCATTAAACATCCTTTCCCGTATGCAGCCTGAATGTAACCCATCATCAATGTCGTTGGACTTGTGATCTCAGCTGCATATGATGGATCGCTTTAACCTCCCCACTGTTCTTCAGCTCTTAATCTTCAATCATCTGATCAAACATAACCCGATCCGCTAACTTTGATTCCATAGCAGCGTCATGGCTCAAAGAGTCCAGAAGAGCATGAGGCTCTGTCCAAGAAGATCCAAAGTCTACCAGTCGTCCATCGCGGAAGTTATCAAGACGTATGTCCATGTTATATATCCCCACTTTATTCATTGAAACCACTTTACCAAGAATCCTTCTTATGTTCGTCGAGGTGATGCCACTTTCTGGAGATACAACATCTAGGACGATAGCTCTGGCTCTCAGCCCTCCGATCGTGGACTTCTGATAATTTATGTCGACCGAATCCAGTCCGAGGTCGATATTGCGATTTTGTAAAGCTTCCTGGTCCTCGGATTTAAGGAAGAAGAATCCGTGACAGGCAACAGCTACGTCTGATTTGAGAAGCTTTCTCTCTGTAGCTTCGCGTATCCGACCATATGCTCGATATTCTGCCCAAAACGGATCAGTATAGTAGGCAGCAGTCTCAAGAGATGTGTCTTCGCCTAATAGTGGCCCCCAGAAATACTTAGTACTCATCGGGTCAAAGAACTTGAACTGTCATTTAAGCCGCCATCAGAAAACAGCATCTTCTGAAAGGAGAGAAGTAGTGAAGGATTCTGATCAGTACATACTACTTTTACCGCGTACACGCGACCCCGAATGCGAGCCCGGAACACATAACCTTGGCTTGAGGTCACGTCGTCATTTTCATCAAGTCTCTCAAGCCATTGAATGCGCGATTTATGATATGGAAAGATGGTGAGCTTTGGCCCGTCGCACGGTGGTAGCTTCTGAGGAATTGGTAAAACCCGTCGTTTCCCTGGCATACTAGAGGAAGAAGAAGAAGAGGTGTTTGTGATAAATGTGGGTATACCATGAACCCTCGCCCACTGTCATCCTTATAGCTGACGGCCATCATCCGTACATGCGTTGGGTGGCTTTTAGCCCACCCTAGGCAAAAGTCCCGACACGTTTCGGGCACCTCTCCGCTTTTCACAAAATAACAACAACACCATAATATTCTCGATCATTCCACATGCGGCTAGATAGAAGCATGATGATGTGCACAGGGATTTTATTGAGATAAAGTCCCGATAGGCTTTTGCCACGGCTAGGCTGGCATAGGTACGTATTGGTGAACACGGATATGCTGTAGCTTATGCAAACTAATAGATTGCTCTACAGAGAACCATGTTTGGTTTTGCGAGCGCTTTCTACTGGTGTACATTGGCGGATTTCACTAGGATGACTTTGGAATTGAGCTTGAGATCTACTCGATATGTACACATAAATAAAGTTCTATACATGTCGTCAATCTGCAGGCCCTGGTTTTTTTATGGCTACTCGATATTTGATGGCGAATCTGTTTAGGAAAGGCATTGCGCACAAAAGCGGCCGCAAACGGTAGACGAGACCACACATGCTAGAAGTCATATTATATTCCTGCTCACGTCCTGCGAATTCATTGAGGCTATTCTGGCCCTGCTACCCTGACATCGGTATAGGGTGAGAGGCAAGATCCTGGTACGAGGCCGCCCGTTCCGAGCGTGGGCGTTCCACTTGGGAGGCTTCCACTTCCGCTTTGAGCTCTTCTCAAACCTACACCTCACCTCATTGCAAACGGCAGCAACAGCAACAGCGACCATGCTCTTTGCGACCAGCCTGCATAGGATGCTCGCCCCGATCTCCTGCAGTGGGTTATCCGCCAATTCCCAGCCTTCGCTTTCTGCTGCGCATACCGCGGGAAATGCGCATGGTGGCCGGAGCGACGCGACCCGAGAGACCGACTGCTGACGTTTGTCGGTATGCGCAGGTTATTAGCGATGAAAACGATACCAATTCTCGAAGAAAGACGCGGGACGACACAAAACCACGAGCTGGAGCGGGTTGAGCAACAGTTGAAGGGAGTTAATGTTTGTAAGCATCTCAGCCCGACTCGCCACCTCTGTCGACCCGAGATGAGCGCGGCAGACTGCTCGAGAGAGTTTCGTATAATCTAGTATGTCTAGTGACCGACCTCAACTTCAAAGACTGGCTAAGCGAGGCGGTAGGTAGAGTGCTGCCCGAGGGAGCTTGGAAAAGACAACCCGATTTGGATGGCCACGCTTGCAACGTAACCGTGCATCCTACCTACTACCCAACATCATGTCGCGTTGCGTGTAATTGGGGACTTTTGGCTCAAAAAAGGCGCCCCCGGCGAAATTTCTATTTCCCTCCACCACGCTCCCTTCTTCTGCATTCACTACTGAGCCGCAACGCGACCAAGTTTCTTCCTTGGCGAACGCCGCTGCTCTGTCTCGATTCATCTTCCTTCGTCGCATTCTCCGTACGCAGCCAGGTACGCATTGAGTTGCCGGCGTTAGTTTACCTAGTTGACCGATCATAGCTCCAGCAGATGAACCCCCCCGGATTCTCGTCAGCGGTTTCCCTCCTCGACGTCACTCTTTGCAAGACGAAACTCGCTTCTGAAACTCGCCCTCCCAAGACGATGGGCAACTCCCAGGACGCGCGATAGGCATCCCCAAATCGAGACCACGCCTTCCGACAACCGCACCAAGCGGGAAGAGATGCTGAAGACCATCATAGACTCTATGGCGAAGCTGGTGGGGCCGGGATCGCTAAACTGCAGGAGCGCAAGTGAGATCCACTAGCCCCCGTGGCCAAGGTCGTCATGAAGCTATCCGAGGGGCTCAAGGGTTAGGCCACCAAGATCCCAAAGGTCTCTACCGGAGTTGAACAACGAGATCACTCGCGAACGAAGCACCTTGTGGACTGTCTACCCAATTTGGTGACACAAATAGGTGCGAGCGCGATTTAGGCATCATGGCGACTCCGTGGCCCCAGGACGAAATTTGGCCCACTGATTACCGAGAGCACGCCATAAAGTTGAGTAAATATCTCCAAAAAGCACTATCAGCCATCGACAACGGAGATGGTCTACCTGTCACCTCTCATGGGGTTCGAGTCGCTCTCATTAAAGCTCTCACCCTCCTCGTCAAAATGCAGAGCAAACCCGATCTTGGCCACGTCTACGAAGCCGTAAAAATTGGTCAAATTGAAACAAAAGCCGCAGCATCTTCAGCCGTGGCCGAGTTCACGCGGCCGGAAGACGCGAATAAAGTTATCGATGAGGGCCTCATCTGGCAAGGCGAGGTGTTCCAATGCGAGCTCTATGACAGACAGTGCCGGGTGAGACAATGCATTCAGTGTCACAAATATGGCCACATAGGAACCCAGTGCAGGGCAACGATAACATGCGGCTACTGCGCGCAAGATCACCCCACCCGGGACTGCCCAACCAAAAGCGATAGGGAGACCCCGCGGAAGTGCGCTGCCTGCATAGGCCCGCACGAAGCCTGGAACAACCAATGCTCACTAGGAAGCAAGAGGTAAACAAGGCCAAGGCAGCCTCTAAACTACGACCCAGATACCACCTAGAACTAGAAAGCTTCATCGCCAGGATATCTACGGGAACTAGAGTGCAAGGGCGACAAAGCAACACCACTCCAATCACCAGGACAGCACAACCTATCTTGGGACCAGGCCAAACCCAAGACCCCAACTCAGCCTGGAGCAGATCGCCAACTAAGAGGATTAAGAAGAGAGCGAACCCCAGTAGTGAGCAGGTGGCGTCAGATAATTCCGAAAACGAGAGTGTCGTGAACATAGGGAGCCAGCGACCAAGTCAAGCAGCAGCCCTTCTAGAAGGGTATTCGAAGCACTGGACTTCAACAGACAGATTACACAACACGGTCAATAGATCGAAAGGATGACCAAGAATGATAACACAAAACACACTCACAATACTACAATACAACGTCAGAAAATCCAGAGACAGAATCATAGCTACGCTCCTACGAGATCTCGACATAGGACAATACGACATCCTCGCCATCCAAGAGCCATGGAAGAAGCCATTCGACACAACAACTCATCACCCAGCCAAGGATCAGTTTCACCTGTGTTACCCAGATAAGGACGAGAACCTCCGAGCCAAGGTCCGCTTTTTCATCAACAAGAGACTCGATCACTCCAGGTGGCAATCCAAAGAGGCAAGCAGAGATCTCTGCTCGCTAAACCTGGTACTCGGAACAGAAGAAGGGCAACAGATTATGGTGCACAACGTCTACAATCCAGCACAAACCGCAACTGAGAGAAGGATCACGCTGCCCCTCCTCAGCAGGATACTCGAGCAATCATCCCAACATGAACAAATCGTTGTCGGCGACTTCAACCTCCACCACGAGCTGTGAGGAGGTGACCGGGTCCAGCGAGCGAACCCCAATGCGACCGAACTCATCACCATTCTCGAAGACTACTGTCTTACCAGCAATCTTGCCCCAGGCACGATCACATAGGAAGAGGGTGACGGAGGAACGACCATAGACCTATACCTCACAACGGCAGGCCTTGTGGACAGACTGGACAAACTGGTTCAGTGCGAGATCGAAACAGAGATGGACCACGATTTCGATTACCTACCCATCATCGCTTCATTAGACCTAAACATTGTCAAAATGACGGCCAAGCTCCGGCGAAATTGGAAAGCTTTAGATGAAAAGACGTTTACTCGCGTGCTGCAACGGGAGCTTCCGCCGCAGCAAAGACCAAGAACAAAGACGACTCTAGACAGGCACGTAGAAGAAGTGATGGCAGCCATAATGGTAGCTGTCGATGAGGCAGCCCCGATGACGACTCCGTCACTGAGATCAAAATCAGGATGGAACGAAGAGTGCACTGAAGCACTTGCAAAATCGAAACGACTCCGTCGGCAACATAGCCTATATCGTACCGAACAGACATGGGAAGCATACCGCGCGGCACGAAATCACAAAGGCAGAATCTTCAAGAAAGCACTCAGACAGAACCATCGAAAAAAGGTAGAGGAAGCTGCCCAGTCCCCTGCAACGCTCTGGCGGGTAGCAAAACGAGCCTGAAACAGGCACAGCCAACGCCGAATGTGACACGAGCACTGTTTGGCCCCGTGACAAAGCAACAAGCAAACACCCCAAGCAAAAAAGCAGAGCTTCTCCAAAGGCCCTCTTTCCAGTGCCACCTGAAACCAATATCGGAGACATAGAGAATGCCGAATACCCGGTCCCCATAACCATGCCATCGATAACGACGAAAGAGATAGAGAAGCTATCGAAGAATGATCCCCACTCAAGGCTCCAGGACCAGACGGCATCACGAACAAAGCACTTCAAATCGCATCTCCTTGGATCAAGAATCACCTCACCAAGATCTTCAACCAATCCCTCACCCTCGGCTACTATCCGAATCATTTTCGACAATCCACAACTGTAGTCCTTAGGAAGCTAGGGAAAGACAACCATACCGTACCAAAGGCCTACAGGCCGATCGCTCTACTAAACACTACCTAAAAAGTCATGGAAGCAGTCATAGCAAAGAGACTGAGCTATATCGCCGAGACTCACGACCTGCTGCCTGCCACTCACATGGGTGGAAGAAAGCTGCGATCTACTGAGCACGTCCTTCACCACATCATCGACAAGATATATGACGCCTGGAACACTGGCGAGGAAAAGTGGCAAGTCTACTGCTTCTGGATGTATCAGGGGCGTTTGACAACGTTTCACATGCACGCCTATTACACAATCTGCGGAAGAGAAGGATAGATGAAAGAACAGTGAAGTGGATCGGAAGTTTCCTGTGCCCGAGACTAACAAAGCTATCAATTGATGGCTTCACATCCGAGCGCTATACCTTAAAGATAGGAGAGCCCCAAGGATCGGATCTCTCACCGATCCTCTACCTCTTCTATAACGCAGATCTGATCGAAAAATGCGGATAGCTAGTCGACACAGAAACAGCCGGCTTTATAGACGATGTGGCTATCCTCACCTGGGCATACTCCGCGAAAGAGACATGCAAAGAGCTACAAGAGGCACTCCGCATTGAAGAGAAATGGGCGGACACTCATGCGCCTATCTTCGCGCCAGACAAGTTCCAACTTACCCACTTCACGAGGACAAAAACAAGGATAGATATCGGGGAACCCCTTCAAACAAGCCGGGGCGCGATCAACCGAAGAATACATGCAAATACTTAGGTCTCATCATGGAATCCACCCTCACCTGGAAACAACACATGGACGAAGTATAACGCAAGGTCACCAAGACAGTCAACGCCCTAGGCAGCCTCGGCGGCTCTACTTGGGGTGTGATAATGCGAGAGATGCGCAAGATCTACAAAGGAGTGGCGGTGCCACAGATGATGTACGCCTGTTCTGCCTGGTCGAATGCAAACTGGAGGATCAGGGACAAACCATGGACAGAGTGGAGATTAAGCAAGCTTCAAGGCCTACAGGCAAGAGCCTCCAGGGTGATCAGGGGGGCGTTCAAGGTAACGTCGATACCGGCACTGGACATAGAAACATACCTTCTACCAGTTGAACAGCAGATCTTCAAGCACAATGTCGACGCTCTTGGAAGGATCGGCCCGGCTGGTTGTGATCAAGCAGAAGGAGAAGTGGGAAGACACAGGAAGAAAGGCCCGAGAACAGCCATCGAACAATTCATCACAGACCGCCACGGACCGAACATCTGGGAGCAAGAGCACATTGCTCCCTACGTCGTGGCCCCGTGGTAGCAAGGTCCACAGACGTTCATTGAAGCAAACACAGAGGCAGACCAATCCAGGCATGATCAAATCATACAAGACGAGCCAGACGCCATACATATACCACAGACGGCAGTGGCATCGATGGCAATATTAGTGCTGCCGCGGTCTGCACCACCACCCAAGAAACAAATAGTGCATATATGGGAGACGATAGGACTTCCACTGTCTATGATAGTGAACTGCAAGGCAGCAGCCTAGCCCTCCAGATCGCGCAGTGTGTTGTTGCTTCTCTCGTTTGTCGGCGTCGATTTTCCCAGCAAGCTGTTCCATAGCCCTGCCGTGGATACTTAGCTTGGCACTGTCGGTTAGCCCTGGATTGGCGAAATGGATCGCAGGAACGACAACTTGAGAACCGGAATATGGCGTGATCACAGGCTGTGCAGTGGGTTCTGAGACAGATGTTCTCCAAGGTTGCTTAAGAGATGGTTGATAGTTGGCGAGAATGGGCCGGCGCTCCTAGTCAAAGTCTTCGACACATGGGTAGAAGGCTATTCCCGGAGTAATGGTTATGTCCCAGTGATCAAACATCATTTTCCAGATTCTATCGACGGCGTCAAAATCCTTATCGGGGCCCAAGCCAAAGACAGCCTGAAGCACGAAGAATTGAGCTTGTAACCAATCTTTCCCTATACATTTGTAGGTGATGTGATCACTGGCCCGAGTTCCCTTCTGAATACGATAGAGGAAGAGCTCTTCACCGCCGTTGTCGAAGGCGCCAAGTCCGAGCTCTGCTCGTTCTTCAATACCCGACAGGTTCCAATGCGCGTATTCCCCACGAGATATATCGGTAGATGGGCCACACTAGCTTTTGAATCGGTGCCAACTAGGATTACGCGGTAGGAGCGGGGTCGAGAGTGGTTCGGTCCGTGAAGAGCGGAAGATATCGACGAAGATGTCGGAATCGCAAGAGTTTGGCTTTGGGTCATGCTTGGGTCGTCGTGCGGTTTGGGGAGCGGCTAGGAGGGAGTTTTTTGGGCTTGATGGCATTACTCTCTGCTTCGGCTTTGGTCTTTATTCTCCGGTTGTCGGTATCTATATTGCCATATTCACGTCTGCTGCGTGAGTCGGGGAGTGAAATCTAGAGTTTGAGTGGAAACGCGGGGCTGACGCGTAGGTAGGTAGTTGGTTCCGTCCTACACCCCGCATGGCGTGCATGACGTGTACCCACACTTCCAAATCCCGCCACTTTAGCAATTGCCCCTCTCTTCAGCCCTGCTCTATCTTGCTTCCATCCATGAGCATGCCGGTATGTTATGAACTTTGGATGCAGGCTGGATTACTCACTGACAGATCAAGCAGGCCTTTACAGACCCTCACCCAAAGACGAACACTGGCTAGAGCTTCCGACAGACGCTTCCCTTAGTCAAGGACTAGCACTCTCCACGACGAGCTTCGAAGGAAAGTGCCCGCGAGAAGCAACATTCGCTCCACGACAGTTTTCCAAGCGACCGACTGCGACAAGCTTCCGCTCAACGATAAGCCCCCAAGATACTGCTCTCGGAGACAGATTTCGCTCCCAAGAAACCCTCTACGGATGGCGAACTTGCGATTGACGATCAGACTTGGAGAAAGACTGTATGAGAACGAAGTTACACATGACAGCAGCGCGGCTTCCGCTCCTGGCCCAACGTTTCGCTTGATGCGGTTATACAAGACACGACTCCTGTTTCGCTCAACACCAAGCACTCTAGAAACCGCTCCCGATCGAGACTTTTGCTCAACAATAGCGACAAGAAGCAGGACTGTACCAAGGATTTGGAATATCGTAGCTAGGAATCAAGATGGAGGCTCCTTCAGGTTTACGCATACCGGGTAGCGGACTTTGTGACGTGTTTCCAATTTCCACCAAAGCGCCCAAACTCACGACGCATCTCCCGCCATCGCAATGCACCTTGAGCCCATACGACTTCTGTAGCCCAACACACCATCAACTTTCCTGCTCAACACGACCCCCGTTAGCCATCACAATCGACGTCATGTTTCTGACACGTATCTATTGGACCTCCCGAGCATTTCACACATTTACCTCCCGGCACAGTCGACAATGACCAGGATGTTGTCGACCTTATGGCTGACGACATCACCGACCTGACTGCCCACACCGATCTTGCCGACCGTGGTCAGCTGGTCCTGGCATCGATCCGGCTACTCAGCGTCGCCACCCAGCAAGCTCCTTCCTTCAGATTTGTGCATATCCCCTGGGCAGCTACCCAAGTCGTGGAGTTCGTCCTGGTCCAGGTAGTGTTACGGTGCCAATCGGCCAATGCAATTACTATCCGCGGCACGCCTACCACATGAGCCTACGACGGCGTGGCCAAGCTCCTCTAATTTACCAGATGAGGTATGCATGCTCACCCACCAAGATGAGGACTGAGGAAGCCAAGAATTCATGGATGGCCAACCCCTGTGACAGCACCTGGGTACACTAACCCGCGCCATCCCTGACACGGCCTGATTTCTAACGACGAGGCCTCTTGACCTACTGTCGGGAGTTTAGAGATCGGAGGAATCAGATGAGAGAGTCCCTGGTTAGAGCGGATGCTGCTCAAGTCTAATGTCTGAAGTGAAACCCCTCTGTGATAGTTGGCGAGGAGTTACGATTAAGAAGGCTAGCGGGCTCCATCATCGATAGTGGCTTCGCCGGTCTGGAATGCCTGATAGCCAGCCACTTATGTCAAAGCCGCTGACAGCAGTACACAATGTCTGACACTTGCTCGGATATTGCTAGGGGGTAGCAGGAGGCCCGGGTGGCTGTATGTGGTCGATAAGGCGCAAGAGGTTTGGGACACATACCAGACGAACTTTCCCATCACTGCGCTTCTTTCGAGTCTGCCAGTAAGCCAGACACGGATTAGCCATACACTCCTTCCCGCTCTGCCAGTACTCTTCATCCAGCTATACATGTGTCGGCACATGATGACAAACATCTTTGCACTCTACCTCTGCAACCCGTTGCTGAAGAGGTTGCACCGGATTATCACTGCTGACCACACAGTCGGTCTTGCAAGGAAACATCACGGGGACCTCACCAGTGACTCTGCGCAAGGATATCAGTGCGCTTGCAGAGTATCAGGCTCTGCGCAAGACCAAAGGCGACTGATCGTGATTGCGGCGGCACTTGGCAAGACTCTCGCTTTTCCAAGACGATGCAAGGAGCTGCGCTGCTCTCCTATGACAGCGTCAGAAAGGCGCTCCAGCTGAGGATTCGCGTCACACTGAGGCGAGCTTTATGGCATTGATATCGCGCGGTACTTTGGTCCTGCTGGAGCACTCCACCACTCAAAGCAGCTTGCAAAGATTGTTCCCGCGAGGGTGGGAGACTTCTGCCACTCGACGGCGGCACGCAGAATCTGACTGCGGGAGTTGACAAGCCTGCAAGGATTCCCTCCGTCATTCCGATCCTTCAGTGGCACCGCCTCGATTCATACAGAATTTTGCGATTGACTTGATATAGCAGGAGAGTTTTGGGGGATGGCATACTGTGATTAGGGTGGTATTGGATGACAGGCTTGGCTAGTTGGCAGTATCGAACAGGAACAGGATTCATACGATTTGGCAAGGGATTGAGAGCTTGTTGGCTGATCACCCAATTCACCACCATCATAATGGCCTTTCATTTCGACTCGCATGTTTTTTTTGGGTTTTCGGGCGTGCTTCCATATCTGATGTCGGCAGTCGTGGCATTCTGTTTCACCAGCGACGGAGAAGAATGTAGCAAGTGAGTTGGCGGAGACAAAGTCGGCAAGTTAGCTCACGACACTGCGCACGCAGCTGCTTTACTTGTTTTCACACGAAAGAGCTCGGTAATCAGTATGTAGCATCCATCTGGCAACGGTCTGCGACATGGTGAGTCGACGTGAAGAGAGTACGGATTGACCGAACGGAGCACAGAACTTCGGCACCAGGTTGAATACTTGGTCTCGAACGGGCCTAATCGTAGATCGTTATGCCCAACGAACTAATTAGACCACTCAATAGTTGGTTATTTCACTGGGTGGCCGTTTAATGGTTTAAACATCGAACCATTTGACGATCGCTCTATGATCAGGTATCATTTGACCATTTGACGAACCAAGTGTTTCATACAGCCCGCTGGCTAATTGACTAGCCACTTTGTCAACATACTGTTTGGTAGCTTGGTGGTTCTATAGTGTTACGCGGTTTACTATTAATTTTAACTCTTTGATCATTTGTAGTCAAACTACTTGACCGTCCTTGCCCCCTGAATGACCGTCTTTCTCTGGTGTAAAAAATGGAAGCGATGATGTGGACATGCCGGGTTCAAATTCAACAGCTACCCTATATCTGCCGTTCGACGACCGCGATGCAGGTTGCATTCTCGACTCCCTTTTCATCTGCGTCAGTCAGGCAGTGTTCGTCTGGTTCGACTCTGTGTAGAAAGGACTAAAGCGGGAAGATAATGGAATGGTCAGAAGCTATTACAAAGGCATCGCAAAAAGAGTTGAAAGCTTGCTGTCACTGACCGCGGGATTTTTGTGATGCCACTAAATCAATGGGATTGATTAGACAAAGCCAGCCGCTAGCTCATCGAAAGCCCCTCATGCTGACAAATGATTTTTTGAACAAATTTGCCCTTTACGCAACTAGATCAAGCTTCATCCGCTCTCTACAATTGCCTCTTGTCACAACAACAATCTGATGCATCACGAATGAATCGCCGTAAAAAAAGTCGTTCGAGAGAACCCACGCAAGAAGCTCAACAGAATGAAGAGAAGGCGCATCGTTGCGAAAGGGTACCGCAACGCGCCGGAGCGCCGGGAATAAACCCGACTGACGACAGTTGATGGATACATTGTGGCTTATTATGCCTCTCTATTTTCTCTTACCTTTCCATCGAAGCAGGCCCAAAGCCAGTTTCAAGATGCTCAGATCCGTGTGATAAGTCCTGAAAAGCTGATGCCATGGCCCGACTTTCTAAACTAACAGATGGTAACCTTCAGTGAGCTCTACGAATCGTTTCCTCCGAAACACCCCGCTTTCGACAATCGAAATTTCCTGGTCGGCTTTCGGAACAAAATGCGCTCAACGGCTGATAGATGACAGACGAAAACACGCTCAAAGGACCCGCTCCAATGCCCTCAGCGACGTCGCCGAGGAAATGTTGACAGGAAGACCACAGCGACACAAGGGCGGACGCCTGATCATTGACGAGATCTCGACCTGTTGCTACCGGATGGAACAGAGACTCTCGGGGCCTGCTCCCAAAGTATTCGCCAATCCAAACAAACTGCAGACAGACATGCACGGCTATCAGTCAAGATCTAGCATTCGTCTCCATGGCTCTTGGTTCAGCCGGAAAACGACTGGTGAACTGAGCGGAGGACTTTGAATCGGCATTGCGTCTAAGATCAGAAAACAAACGAACGACAGGTGTCATTGGAATACTCGCCTGTCGCGAAACTACGCACGCACCATCGGCAGGAATGTCGGTCGGTCGCTGGCCTTAACGCGTAGAACGGCACGCCAAATCACCAACAGTCAGATTGCCGAGCGGCCGCTGAGGGAGGGCGTCAGCTGGAAGACGTTGACAATGGACGATGAGCCGGCGCCTGGTCCACCAGACACATCCACGCCAATTCGACGGATTGGCGCGAAGGACTAGAGTTAAGGAGTGTCAAGGTCCGAAGACCAAGTCGCAAGTTCTGTTGGTGGTATTGTAGGCAGAATTGTGTTCTCGAGATGGCCAAGGGTAGTCTTCTGGATTTAGAACGCCCGACCGTGACATCTCACGCGAACAGCTGCGATCCCGCCCGCGCACGTCATCCCGTCACTGACGAGAAGTGGCTTCGACCTTCTCGATGCAGTTGTAGCCCAACTTGGTCGCTGGGGCGTTCGGGCCGCTGCTCAACAAGGCTGTGCCTACGCTCTCAATTGCGGTTTCAGTGTTTGTTTCACCCTGTGCCTTTCCACCATGGCTTGTCAAGCAACTGAAACCGACAGAAAAGGTCTTGAGAAGACGGCGTGATTTCGACATTACCTTTAGTGGTTTGAGATTTTCTACCCAAAGCCAGCGCACAATTACCCCAGCAGGCTGCTACAAGTCTCAAGCCAGTCCTCAATCTGTATTACGATGGTCATGCACCATTTTCCATGACCTGTCTGGAATTGAACTCAGATTGTGTCTTGCTGCTCACCATGACTTGAGCTACATCAAGAACATAGGCAACTGATCAGACTGTATCAATAACATCTGGCTAACGACTGAATTGACTGCGTGTTTACGAATAGGCATTACTATTGCTTTATATAAAATAGAACCGTGTGCCTTTCAAGCATGAATACAAATGAACAGGCCACTTGATTAGTGCCAGCCTCTGGATCCCTCACCGCGAAACAGCCGAACAGCACCACGAAAGGCCCGCAGAACTCCTCTCTTACCTCGTGAGCGGCTCACACCTATACAAGTGCAGAAATACTTCGAAGAATTCAGCCTAGCGATGGAGCATAGCATTCCCAGCGCCTATCATGGTTACTCCTAATGTGTAGGCTACGTATAAATTCGTACATACGTATCACTTTTCGTCCCCTGCTTCGGAACCCCGCGTCAAAGACTGGGACGCGGGGTCGTGCGGGGCAATGGTAGTAGCATGACGTAGCCTAAAAAGTCGGCTTTTGCTCACGAGCTATTGAGAGGAAAATACAACACCTGCATTTGGTGTTTGGGGTAACGAGGTACGCCTAGTCCATCTGACAAGCGGTTGATTTTTCAGCCCTCACGATAACAGCTGAATAGACTACTTCTGGTTTCATCCCACGGCCACTTGAACCCCTCCACCTAACATGTTTGTCGGTTTTCCACGCAGCCGGGATCTGGCACACCCGCAAGCTGAGAAAAAAAGGAGCTCTCTGGAGTGACTAGACTAGAGACATGGTCTCTTTCTGGGCGACGGACACATTGGCCATCGTAGAAACCTCGATAGCTCACTTGTACGCTTACGCAATTCTGTTATGCCCGCTCGGCCATTGCCCAGAGGACTCTATGAGCTTAAGACACATGCCTTCATCAGATCACCTTATTCTTTCCACGCGATCTTCGCTTGTGTTCTTGCGTCAGGTCAACTGGAAGCCCAGTCCTATCTTTAGCGCCGACGCGGCACCTGCTTTTGGTTGTAAAGGGTTATAGGTAGTTATTGGTAGGTACAGGTGCTGTTGTCATTTCTGTTCCAGGTGGCATGTAGTGACTGCGAATCGAACTGTGACAAGTATCACATCCATGCGTAGTGTCCGTTTTTATATATCTGATGCAACTTTGTCCTCCTGGTGAAGCGAAGTTGTCGTGCCTGTATTCTACGTCATATCCTTGAACGGTTTTATTCACTTCTCGCAGCAAAAGAGGACGTGTTCTACCATTTCCTTGGTCTGACGTAGAGGGTTGTCAAGACAGAGGAGTCCACTCGAACCCATCACAGCAACATTTGCTGACCTGGAAGCCGCTGAGTCATAGCAATACCCCTAACGACATGCTTGGCGGGCCCCTCTCATGAAAAAGGAGATCGTCGATCGCCACAGCCTCGTTTTGGCCGTCGTACAGCTGCAGGGGGGTTGAAAGTTGACTGAACCTGGACCAAGGCGCACGGATGCTTAGCATTGATCGCCAGGCTTTTTAATTAGCTTCTATTGCATGGGAGGCTAGGGAGGTTAGCGCAACTGAATCGTTGTCTCTGCAGCCTAGCAGCCTGCAGCAGTAGGCGCCCCCAGCCACCAGATTACCCAATAGTCTGAGTGGGGCACCAAAATAAGCAACCTTGGGCATGAAAATCTCATGGGTCCATCTCTCCACCGTATTCTGTCGAGCGTAAAGAGATAACACCGGGGGTAGACAGGGATTCACGAATGCAAAGTCCTCCGCGCAAAAAGCAATTCATAGTGGGAGGTACTCCTCAAATTTTATAAAGTACACAACAGCTTGAGAACAAGGATATCGTGTGAACCACGTTCATCCGCTACATCAATACCTGGTGGGGCGCGCAGTCCGCAAAGTGGCTTTTGTTGGCGGGACGGCATGATACTGCCATGGTGTCATGGTCGCGTTAACGGCCGCGAGATGAATCGTCGCATGAGGCTTGTCCACATCACGGCAAAGATCAGCATTGAATTGACCTCGTGCGTGAACGAACCTGGACAAAGGCTTCACAGGTCTTTCCTTTTCGATCGGACTGGGAAGCCAGCTCATGCCACTATCGAACCCAAACCAGGCACGTTTCTATGGCAAAGATCAATTACAAGGAGGAGATACGATGGTGTTGACGTTTTGAGATCGCTTTTTGATGGCTAAGTGATTTGACTGGCCGTCTTGACATGATTGAAGTCTTGCCGTCAACCGCCAGGAACCGCGGGACATTCAATACGGAACAGGTTGATCCAAAATAGCCAGGGGTATGGCCCGCCTTTCATTTGCAGGCATTCAAGATGAGGCGAGAGTGCCTTCTCGTCAGTCAAAAATGTCGCTTATCTCGACGCTTGGGGAACCATCCGAGGTGCGGGGCCCAGACGCGCTTTAGAATTAGGGGCTTCGGCTAGCCCTGGACTGTGACAATGTAAGCGACTTCATAAAGCCAGCGTGCGCATGTCGTATCCTGCTCTCGAGTTCCTGACGAATTGTGTTCATAATCCAGTGCCGCTCAAACTTGAATAGCACCGACTGCAACCTACAGCGTAAGCCAAGGACTGGTCGTACAGTCGACTTGTCTTCAGCGCTGGATCTTCAACATTTCATCAGCGAAACGCTCTTTCTCTACGTCATCTTAATTACATCATATGTCTTGGAGGCATCTTGCATGTTTGACAAATTCTCATGGATCGACCCGCCGAGAACCAGTCTTCTACTCGTCGCTTTCCGTGTGAATCATGCGGAAATAGTTATACTCGCAGACATGATCTGACTGTTCACCAGCAAAATCACGCAAAAAAGAAACTTTACCCATGCAACAATGCCGGATGTGGGAAAAGCTTTAGAAGAGTGAGTGTAAAGCAAACCTAGGACTCGAATTAGACTGACAGCTAGGGTAGTCATGGGATTTGCGTCGGCATCAGCGAACCCATAAAAGAAAGCGGTGGTACAAATGCGATCACGATGGGTATTACCTTTTGTACGCTTACACTAACTCGGGCCTCAGGTTTAACGACCATCGAGCTTGGAAGATACGTCAAGGTCAAGAGCACCAGCAAGGAATGGCCCCCAATCACGCCGATAACTGCTTGCCGGACTCCTACGATGGCGAGCCTCCCGCCACTTCTCAGCACTCCTCAATGACCTCTGCGCCTCACGAGCTGAATTTCACAGACCAAGGTACCATAGATGAGTATCCGAACTTGCGGCCTTACCCCACCGGCATTCTGGTTCAATTCCAAGGTGACCACATGCCCCCATACGAGTATAATCGACATGGGATCCCAACCAGTGTCCCCGGCGATGATCGTAATATCTCCAAGCACGGGGAGCAAACACATACTCAGCTAGCACTTCAAGAACATGCTGTGACTCAACAGACTTGCGGTGTCATCGGAACGGGTGCATGGTACCCAGTTGTTGCCATGATGACAAACACTGGGCCGCCCCAAGATCAACTATCACAACAAGTCCAACGACTCTCCATAGACCCTCGGTATTTAGCATCAGGCACTGCTACTCCAGTCCCCAACCCATGGATTCCTGATGATCTTTACACACACGAATCTGGCAGCCAGCCAGAAAAGATGGCAAACGAATGCCAGCGAGTGTTGATCCAATCTTCGGAATATATTCAATACCAGATGGCTCAGTCTCATAATTCCATGGTCTCTGAATCCCAATATACTCCAACAGCGAGCGGGCAAGACCCTTCTCTACAATCCCAGCAGGAACAACATCAGTGGCAGTCCTGTTTCCGACTGAACAGAGATACAACCTTCATGCAGCTATCAGAAGGTTATGGCAGCGGTGGACTAATGTATAACTATCAAGATCCCTTACCAGAACTATTCAGCACTGAGGAGGCAAGCATGTATTGACTGGCCTTGAAATCACCTTCTCTTACCAAGACATACACCCTTTGTCTACCATAATTACTTGTCAAGATGCCAAATCTGGAAGACGCGTCGATGTGTCCATATCCTTAGACATCTCTCCGGAACGTACGACGGACTTTAGCACCAGCTCGACCCAAAACTAGGTGGATTTGGCTCAACTTGGGCGCGTCTGTTGTTTATTTATCACGTTTATTCGGGGACCGCATTGTTGCGACACAGCTTGGCATAATGGAGTTCTTCCGGGGAAAGTGCGAAATCACACTCACCAATGTCAGTTGTATCATTCGTCACAAAGTCTACAAAGACTTGGGTTTGTGTCTCTCAATGTTCATTTTAGTTGTTCATAGCTCAGTATACTTCGCCTCATCTTCAAAGTCCTCAGATCCAGTGCGTGAAGTTACTCCTTGGGATGACTCGTTGGCTGATTTGAACTTGAGCTTCCTGCCATACCTAATTTCCAGTGCATTGGAAGATCGTCCCGGAAAGGACTATGAGATTTGAGGCCATGTCAACTGTTCTTGTTCCCTCAGCTTGAGCAACAGCTCGTCTTCTTCTGGCGTGAACCTCTTCTTAGGCTTTTGGGAGCGGGGTCCTGGATCAGACATTCCAGCTTGTCCCACGACGCTGGGTGTCCCTTTGAATCCCCTACCACGGACTGACCGTTTCGAGCTGCGAGGATAGTCGTTATTTGTAGACAGGTGTTGCGGTTGGCGCACCGAAACGTCGGCATCGGGAGCGCATGCTGCCTCCAGACAAGTTCGGCTTGTGCCACAGATACTCGACTTCACCAGTGGACCCATATCTATAGCAGTTGGATCAATGTCGCTATGATATGGTCCCATGGTGTCTGAATGAGGCACGGGATGTTGAGAGTTGTTGGATTGTCCTGGGATCGAACACCACTCGTTCATCGCCGCGGAGCCCTCTTCTGGACTTTCATAATGTTGCAATAAGTATAAAACGTCTTCAACCATGGTTCAAGGTCGTCTGTGACGCGGTGTCTGAATCGTTCAAGGAGGAGTCTCCAGCGTACCATGAACACAGGTCGCAGTTCAAAGTGTCTCCCAATGTCGGGGTGTGTAGGCGTTTTCAATACAACGACAAGAAGGCTGGTTGCCCCTGCCTTAATCACATTCAGTCACCATGATTTGATGGCAGAGTAGCCAATTAGAGCAAGTGAGGATGTTGATTACCTACTTCTTGCCGCTGCAGCTTACGCTATCTCATGGCTTGGCACTTGTCAGCTTCAGTCAGATGTAAGGTACATATGAGCCTTCCGCCACTACGGAGTGGGTATGGTAGAGAGTTTCAGGGTGGACTTCCGATAGGCTACTGACTGCTGTGGGCTGTCGCTCGAGCGGAAAAGAAACCACACACCGTACAGGGACAACCCTGCTAAAACATTGGCGAATGCTCACAACGTGCGGTAACAAAATGGAGGGAGAAAGGATCTTGTTGGATTGGAAGTTGGAATGATCGCTTGTACCTAGGTAATACCTCGGCTAGTCATTGGCAGGTTGAGGGATATAGATCCAGACCTTCCCCTCTTGCTAGAAGAGGGGACAATGGAAGAAGACACACGAACTTTCCGGCAGATCTCGCCTGCCAAGGCATCCATGTAAGGCAGCCAAACCATCCCTGCATCCTCATTTAGCCTCATCGATCAGGCGCTGTGGATCCAGCTTAGTTCAGTTCTAGCCCTGTCCCTACTGCATACTGTACACCGTTGCGCGGTGAAACTAGGCAGCCAGCATCACAGCAAGGCATCCTCTCTGTTGGCGCACTATAACGACCCTAACATTGACTACTGCGCCTCCGTGAAAGCTTTTTCCATCCAGGCTGTGTGTGAAAGGACAGGGGATGCATATGTAGCTGTTCCAAAAGGCGTTTTTACACAGCATTGTGTTTTGCCACAACATCATTCTTGTCCCTTCACCCTCTTTCAGTACGTACTCCCGTACACATAAATACCTGGGACAAGTCCGTTTGAGCAGACATATCTGTTAAGTTACCGACACCGCTCGCCGCCCCTGATTTTCTCCTTTTGTCCCCCTTTATCCGAGCAAGTTCTACTCTCGATTTTATTCAAATCATTCGCAGTCATTATGGGATGCGGTTCGAGCAAACCAGGCGCTCAAGGTCTCCCTTCCACCACTATACGCTCTGCTTCTAGCCAGGACCCCACCGAGGAGAATCAGTCCATTTCCAACCAACAAGTCCGCAAAACTTATTCCACCGTGAATCCCAAGTCGAGGCCCCGCGATGACTGCACCGATTATGGCCTACCCTTCTATGCGCGAGTAGCTCCGGAACGCTCAGCTGAGCTCATACTCTGGGTCTTTCAACGAGGCCTCAGTCTACAAGGCCATGGCATCAACAACGCATTCTATAACTGCAAGCACCGGCGGTACAAGATCTGCATCGACGATAACCCCGCCTTGGAAAAGTCTACCAGAATGGCCATCCGGATGTTTACCCTGTTGCTTTTTTTGATTGGGAAAGGCACCAAGTGCGATATGGAGTTTCTCTGGATGAGCCGCAGCAACCTGGAGAGCCAGGAAATTGAAGAGAAAGACCGAGGAAAGGCCAAAGCTCTCAACCTGCTAATGAAGACGGATAATTGGAACACCGCCTGTAACATGATAAGAACCGAATCGGATCTACAAGAGCTGGGGCTGAAGGCATGGTTAGAGCGCCAGACGGACCAGAGCGCAGATCTACAGTGCCACCGTACAGCTGATGGTGCGCACTCGAATCCCAAAGAAGAACGAGCTTCAGAGAAGCACGCCAGGCTGTTGGCTGAAGCCCGGAATCTTTCGATACAGTATTCTGCTGGATGGGAACTGAAAAACATCGCCGACACAGAAGAGCTTGAGAATTTGGACAAAGAGGCCGTCGAAGAGGCAGAGGAACAGTCCAGAGTCCGGAACAAGGTCAGTTTCACGTTACAGAAGGAGATTAGAGCATATAAGCGTGAAATGGATCGAGAAGGAGCGGGCACGCCAACTACTGTTGTGCTCTTGGTAGGATCGCCGATCGTGGAGGCTGAGAAGAACTCCATCATCAAGTGCCAGAAAGACACTGGGTTCACATCTAAATCCAGTCGCAACACAGTCACAGGCGATATGTTTTGCATTCAGACGCTGGCTTTTATTGAGTATATGCCCCAAGACTCGGTGACACGATTTCAACAGATCGACAAGGCATTTCATGGCAACATGGATATCAATGACCTGACCGAGGTCAGCGAAAGCAAGCTTCTTGAGTACGGCCCGACTGAGAAGTTATTTCTGAAGGTCCTCAACTCTCACCTCCAAAGCGTTGATAAATCCCATCTGTCTACTAAAGACATGTACGGCAAAGACAAATTGTGTGTCGATGGTGGCCGAATTATTTACCCGACTATCAAGGACGTGAAGAGGATATTTGGGGCAGACGATGAAGACTCTGAGGATGGTAGTGGCCCCAGAGCAGACTAGGCGTTGGCAGAGGGAAGACAGGACCCTTCAACTACCAGTTGATTCAACTTTTTACGAGCAAAACAGGTACCAGCTATTAGGGAACAGGGTAGCGAGAGGCAAAGGATGCGGTGTGGTTAGTACTTGGTAGCATGATCCTTTCTTCGATAAACTACAGAGAAAATGGAGCAATTTCAGGGGAGGAAGTCAAACCTGCAGTTTGCTTTTATGTCGGGCTAATGTGCGTGCTGTGTCATCTCGCTTAGTACCATAAAACTCCCCCAACTTATGCTTCACGACCGGTTGTCTTCTTGAATGTCAGAACTGAGGCTTCCGTCAACGGCAGGTAGTGTAGGTCTGTACTGATTCGCTAACAACCATTGCTACTCGTTGCAAAGCCTCGTTGATTTTGCCACTCATTATTCTGGCACCACCTACGTCATGAACAATGACAAGTCCCTCAGCAACCAGCGTACATTTTCTTCAGCTAACGATGTAGATATCTAATATGGAAGTATTTTCAGCTTGTTGGTGGTTGTGACAAGAATATCGAACAAATGTCATGGACTCCTAAATACATCACTGTATGACAGCCCCGGCAAGTAAGCGCCGATAATGCCGGGCATACAAGTGTTTAACTTGCACTCAACTTGGGACAATTTCCTTCTTCACCCAAGATGGCATCGACCCTCTCATGGGTGAGTATTCAGGTCGCGTAGCGGCTTGAGCTGTAATGAGAGCCTCGTTTGTAGGTGGACGAAACCAGGAAGCTGTGAGGATGAATCAATAGTTATTCGATGTTAAATCATCGATAATGGGCCAGGTCTGTACATCGGCTCTGTTGTTGTTGATACTACTATTTATTGGTGATGACACTGGGCTACACAGTCATGGATAGCGCAATGCTGGGCCGGACGAGCCGAGCCATATCCTCTGTAAGGGTGCTGGGCCGCTTGGCCAAATTTGGTGGAAGTGTGAGTTCCGTAACTAGAGGGGTGCCACTTGGCTTTGCAGACCGTGCGCTATCTGTTCCCTCTATGTGGTCATTTCGCTTTGGATTTAGGGTTGCAGGTACCTAAGTAGGCTAGGCAGGGCCTCACAATACTGCCTATGTACAATGCAACCCCTGTGCCCTTGTTGCATGGAACCTGGGCAGGCTCTGAAATTTCGGAGGCAACCATCAGCGCATAGCCATCATTTTCTTTCTTTGCAACTACATCAACTCGAATCCTGGACAGGAAATAATTGTAATACCAGATTCGGATGATTCACGAGCGGCCACCCCAACAAGCAATGCATTTCGTCAAAAAACACCAGGTCCTGCCGAGGATGAGATCATAGTTGCTCCTGGCGATGGAGACGTCAGTTCTTACCAGCTTAAGAGCAAGGACCCCTTTTCAATTGACGATTCGAAATCGCAAGATGCCACGAATGGAAACTCTGCTAGATCAAGCATTGGAACCGACAAAGGCGTCAGCATTGGATATTGGAGACACTCACAGGCTCCTACAGTAGATCTTAAACATGCCGTCACTGGTTTCATTGATGCTTGCGGCCGGCTAAGGACCCAGATCCAGCGCACTACATTATCTGGAGAAACAACATCACATCTCTACCCAATGCAACCAGGGCCTCGCGGAAGTTGGGTGACCTTCGACAAGATTGTGTTTTTGGAACATCTTGTGGGCTTAGACCAGCTACAGGTGAAGGAGTATGTCAAAATCCGCGTTGAAGCAATTGGGATAGACGAGCTTGAGGGAGAGAGAGTTGCTGCTGAGGAGGCTGCTGTCGATGAAGCAGTCCGTCGGGCCAATCTCATCCCCACTGCCGAGCGCGACAAAAATTTACCTCAGGTTGCCTATGGAGTTGACCTTCCCGAACACCTGCAACAGAATCGCGATGCCAAAAGGAGGAGGACGAGCGAAGGGTTCGTGCCATCCAATAATCCTCCCGCAAATGGCCCTGCCATTCAACACACTCCCATTCAGCCAGCCCCCGGTGGTCCGCAACCTCTGCGACATACTGTCGATTCCCTGCCCGGCACTAGACCTACTCGAATTCTTATTGGGCACTGGACAAAGTCCAACTCGACGGACCCTCTTGATCGTCAGGCAGTACACGGAATCTTGGGACGAAATGATATGTTCCGTGTTAAGCTGGTACGGGAGACGCGCGACGGACGGTTTGTTGAAGGAAATTTCCCTGCTGGCGCTGGTGCATGCTGGATTGCGTACGAGGAGGTTGCATTTGAGCCACACTTGAAAAGCCTTGCACGGAACGAGATTAAGGAATATTGCCGTGTTCGACAGTATCAGATTGACATGGGAGAGAAAGAAGGGGAGCGAACCTCTAACGAGACCAAAGCTGTTCATGAAGCGCAGGCAAGGGCTGCTGGAACGAATTACAAAGCGCCTGCTCCCTTGTCTGTTGCACCCGTTCTACCCCGTCTTCCAGGCGATTATGGCGCAGAATCTGATCAGACACAGCAGATGGGACATGGTGGCCATGAATCGCGCCAGAGTCGCCGTGTCGAGGCCGCCAGAGCCAACGCGCGCCAGTCATACATAAAGATCAACCCTTCTCCTCAGCCTGCGCCAGCTCCTCGCCAAAGCATGGGTAAAACATCGTTGAGCAACAATGCGATCGAAAGAACATCTCCTCTAGCGGAGCGTGAGGTTGAACGCGTTGAGCTCGCACAGGAACGCGCTGATACGCAAGCAGTGAACCGTGAACGTGCAGTAGCCGCTGCCGCTCAGGCAGCCCAAGCAGCTGCAGCGAATATCCCTGGCTTCACCCCTAAAGGACGGCAACAACTACATGAGCGGGACGAAATGAAACGTCCTAATAAGGTCTGGGAACGTCAGGAAAGCCTCCGACTAAGAACAAATGCAGAAGATGCAAAGATGTATGCCGGGGTGAAGTATGAACGTAAGACGCAAGGCCCATTTACTGGGAAACTGGTTTCAAAAGGCACTATTATCAATATAGACGGCGAGGACTACATTGAGTACCGTGTCCTCGCCAAGCCGTCGTTCTTCTAGAATGGGGCGCATCCATCATCTTGGACGAAGTGAGGGCTTGGAAGCAGGAACAAAGCTCGATACACCACCGACTCACATTGCCTTTAGTGTTTATCTACCCATCACCTGCAGTAAGACGACCTTTTTCAGGTCTAACCTCTGTATAACGTGTGAAAGGAGAACACTTTTGACAAGATGTTGATGTTTTCAGCAAGACAAAGGTTTGGGGTTGTACAGAAAATAACTCGGTCCACTTGTACTTGAATGGCTCTCGATACTAACTTTCTTTTCTCTTCTTTTGTTGTCCTCGCTTTGAGTAGGTGGAATGGATATGTCTAGAAGATTACGCTCCGTGGAAACGGAAAGGATCATTTTTGAAGTCGATGCACTGTGGAATTATACCCGGTATAGGCAAACGTTATTCCTTTCTTCTTGTAAGAACTAGATATACCTTTTTACAAGTTTTTATTAGATGCTCTAGAAGCATAGACTAGACCGGGTATACCATCGTGACCACCATATCTTATAAATTTATATTTAAAACTTATATACATAGGGCGACCATGGAAAGAACAGTGATGAACACCTTTACATAGCATGACGTGAACGATGTCATACTAATCGATGAACAGGGACTTGGATTATATCGTGTCTGCTCGTGGTGACTAATACGGATGCATCCGAATGTCCTTGTCTTTCACTAAACTATCATGTACTGGTCTTTGTTATCTGGCATTCAGTCGAAACAGTCGGGCTATGCTATTCATGTTGTGATGGATAGAGCTTCCGACAATTTTTGCTGTCTGAGTTATGGCTGTTGCCTGGGATACATTTTGGAATTGTTTTTGTGCATGTATTGTGGTGATCGCTTTGTTGCGCGCACCTTCACGTACACTAGTTTGCCTGTTTTGGGATCATTCTTTCTCTTGTATTATAGTTTGATTTCTCTTTAAACCGTTTCGGTACGGCTACCAATATGAGATGAGAGCATCGGCTGCAAACTTGTGGCCTATTAAACTGATAGGCCTTATGGCTCGTGAACTGTTAGCAGTGGTAACATTGCTTGGGGCGGTCACGACGTTCAAATGCCTTTGTAATTTTGGATTCTCCTCCAGCCACAATGAATCCTTCGTCGATAGACCGCTTAGCTTCTGACTGTGTTTTGAAATATACGACTATCGAGCCATACACCTTGGGTTACTTCTCTTGTTGAGCTATGCTATTATTGCGACTTTGGTGTCATTTTCCTGGCCTAGCATGTCGGTTATCTCAGCTCGAACTTCGTTCCTCTCGTCTAGCATTGCAATACGGCTGACATTATCCACGCTGATGGGGTACAGGCCATCTCGTAGGATCGGGATCCAGGGACCAGTTTTGTTTTCACTATGTGTTTCACAATCTCATGCTCGCTCTCGTCCCTGCAGGTAATCCTGACGCGGTGGCGGTTCTTTGGGTCCTTAGTCACCGCCCGGTATCGCCACGTGGGATTATCCAGTTCGGAGCGGACTTCATTCTCCACTCTCGCCCGGATCGCCCCAGCTGGGAGCCTAGCCTCATTTTCTTCTAGTTTTGAAACGCCAACAGTGCAGTAAAGCACGTAGGGTTCGGCGGAGCGACTAAGGTCCTCGAATCGTTGTGGGGTAAGAACGGTGTCAGTCGTGTGACGTCAGCATATGATCGTTGGGGTCTGTCCGTTACATTTGCAGCGATTGTCTCAAGCTGTTCGCAGACGCGCTGCAGTCCCTCGATCATCTGTTCCTTCATCTCTACCATTGGCTTGCCCATCTCATGCACTGCCTATTCCTGCTTTGCAAAAGCTTCGTTCCCTGCTTGTCTCCATCCGGTCTTCAGCGCTTCCTGCAGCCTCTTGGTCTCTCTACGCAACTGGAGATCCAGCGCCTTCTGCAGGATTGCCATTCCATCGCTGCTGCTGCCATTGCCGCTACTCTTTCGCGATTTGGTCGGTCGGCCGATCTGTTCCTCGGCCAGTGCATTTCGAATCGTCTACCAGGTAGTTTTTGCCGTTTTCTGTTTCTGGCGGTGTCTTCCAATCGCCGCGCGGTGTCTCGGGAGCCAGACCTTACTCGTTGACCTCATTATTCGACTGCGTCTCTTTGGCATCAAATGTCATCATGCTCCACTACAATCTCAGTCCCTATTGCGTCCGCCGGCGACCATGAGAATAACATCGAAAGTCAGCAAAGTTCTATGTTCATCAGGCCCGACAAGCTCCTTCCTAGCCGCTCCCGAAATCGCACATCAACTCAAGCATGACGCCAAAGCTAAACTTGGTCCGACTTCGACATCTTCGTTGATATCTTCCGAACAACTCGGCCCCGCTCCTACCGCGTAATTTCCAGTTGGCACCGTTTCAAAAGCCAGCGTGACCCATCTACTGATAAGGTCTGGAAGGGAACTCGTAGAATGGAATCCGTCAGGTATTCAGCTTCCATAGTGTATAGATGCTCAAGAACACAGCGTTGATCAGACGCCAAGATGAAGGGGTCTAAGAACACGAGAATAGAGGGCTCGGGCGTGATGATAGAGATGAAGTCGAGCGATGTGGTTGACGAGAAGAACGCCGACAAGTACGAGAACCTCATTAACCACGGGACTACGCTGATAACCTTGTGATCCCATCCAGGTGCCTTTCCACGGAGGGCTCCGAAATGTTGAGCGGTCCTGCTCGAGCGGTTCGTCGAGGAGATGCAGATCAAAGAACGAGCAGAACGAGTCTTCCAAAAACGCGGTGAAGAGCTCCTCCTCTACTGTGGCGATGTTGAGCTCGGCTCATATTTGGGTCAAAAAAGATCTTCTCGTTGATCGGACCAGTAGACTGATAGTAGGTTCTTGCAGTCCCTCATCCCAATAGGTCAGTGGAGTTGCCTCTTACCTCTTCTCCAACTCGATCTTAGTTGTACATATAATCGACCATGCGAACGTGTTAACCGTGGAGCGGTCCTATTTGATCGTGTTGTGGTTGACGTCCCACTCGTCCGCGATAAGGAACGAAACAAAGAACGGCGTCCTCTGCATGGAGGGTGGCTTGGGAAGATTCGACCAGGTCTTGCTTACCAAGTTGGAACTCATCTCGTAGTTGTTGACGGTGTCAGACAGCTTGCAAGTTCCTACCACTCTCGTTTAGGTCCGCTGCGATCAATTGTTAGCATTACTTGTTAAAACATATTATAACTTACTCTTAAAGTTTCTTCTCATGTTTGCGAATGACCATGTCATAAGCCTTCTGTGCCTTCCTTCTCTGGCTTTCAGCCATCTTCTTATTTTGTGTAAGAACGGTGTATATAGGCTTCAGCGAATTTCTCTCCTCCTTGACATTTACAAGCTTGTTAAGCATGCATCTAGATCACATCTTGGCTGTGGCACAGGTCTGGAAATTGTGGTATGTAAGCACCGACCTTCATGTTGTTCATCTTTGACAAGATGACACAAAATCCATGCTCATCAACTTTCCCACTAATTTTGATATGCGGCTCATCAAAACCTTTCCACATCAAGGCTTGGCCTTTTGGCCCGCTAATCATCCACCGCGCGGATATCAGGGCTCATTCCAAGCTGGACATCGAGAGGATGGGATAGCTGTTCAGTCACTTCAAAGTGACTCTCTACAACATCACCGGTTCCAGGGAGGTCGATTAGGATAATCCCAGTCTTAAGAATATCAGATTTCGAGCACACAAGAACTTCTTTGACTAGAGGCCACGCTGAAAACTGATTAAGGCCGCCATGTTTACAGGAAGTCGGGTCAAGGAACGGCTTGATCGCCTCCTCAAGTTCTCGGGATGAACTTGAGTTGGACCTCTCAATATCCGAATTCAGAAAGTACAGGGCTTTCGGCTCTGAGTTGACAATGTTCTCTATCATCTAAGAATAGTAGGTTTCTCCCGGACACGGCCGCACAAGTTTTGCAGGAGCAGCTTCTTCGAAACCCCAGACAGCGTTGACCTTTCAAAGTTGGTGGTCGATCGAACTTCTTATGATGTAGATATAGTCGGCCTGCTGGCTGCATAGCTGTGTTCTTGTTGCTCTCAGCCAAAAGACTTGACAACTGATCCAGATCTTGCCTACTTCCAAGGACTTTATCTATCCAATCAAGGATACCTCCCATACATAGCAGCTATTGCCGGGCTGGTGAGGAGGACAGATAACGGCTCCGATATCTTTCCGTGGCCAGCAGGGGCGAGGCTCAGCTTCACTGCATCTTCAACCTTCCGGAATCTGTACCTGGTCTGTTCCATCAGTCTGAGATATGGAAAAGTAGGAGTGGCCCATGCTGCAGAAGGCCTAGGTCGAGGTCCGTGGTATGGACCAGGGTATCAGACTTTGTATAATAGGTGAACATTTTACTTCCAACGGGCTCTCAAGTTCCTGTTCATTGCATCTAACTTGTATGTTTCACCCCTTTTGGCCCTTCAACGAGCCCCATAGTTTGCAACAATTGTGACTGATCGAAATAGGTAACGTTGAAGACAAACCTTCTTTTTCTATCTGCGACACAAACTTGGAATACATCCTGAGCAAGGCCTTCGCCTATACACAGCATGAACTCATATCAGTTTGCCGATGGTTATTTCACGCATATGCCAGAAGAGCTGTTGCCAGCACCAGCGACTCAGCCTGACCCCCAACTCACGTTCATCCGTCATGAATGCCCTTTGTGCGGGGCTTTGTACCTCCCATCAGTATCGTCCTTGAACCTACTTTATGCTTCATGTCAACAAACACCTAATGGACTCGTCCCAATGCCCGGATCTATTCACCAATGCCCCTGCTGTTTCATGCCAATTAGCAACTGTAAGTAGTCTGGAGCCAAGTCACGTCAATCATCTAATCTTGGACAGCATCCTGGATGGAGACGCCTGTCGGAGAGGAGTTAGGCCTTCAAAAAATGGGCAATCCCATGGCTTCTGTATTAGCCGCCCCTTGTATTACTAATGAAAGGGGTATTAGTTTTCGTCCAGAGCACTATACAGTCACTAATGAAGCCCTGATGTCTCTGTTCGCTTGCTCAGACCAACATCGGAGATCAAATGATTCAATGAACGGTTTTTCTGCTTCTACCCTCAACTCTACCGAATCTTGTCCGTCTTACGGCAACCTCCAAGCACTGCAACAAGCATCTTGTGTTGTTTCCGGTACTCTTAACTACCAGGAGAACAACAAGTTGCTTTCGGCTCAACTTCCGTCTCAGGGGGCACAGATAAAGCCTTGGCAACCAGCCACGAATCTATCTGTCCCGCCTCTGCCTCCTCCTACCCGGTCTCTCATTCTGCCTAGTAACGGAAGAATTCCTCCGCTAAACCCTAAGTCTACTGCTCTTTCTGATCCTCCTGACCTATATGCTGCTCTTACAGACGAGCAAATTAACCCCCCTTCGGAAGATATGAACCCTGAGGACCCCAATATGATACCTCAGAAGCAGAAGTTACGATTAGGCGATGACCTATACACCCCTAGATGGGTGCGAGGTCACAGCAACAAGCGAGAGGGCTGGTGTGGAATCTGCAAACCCGGACGATGGCTTAGGCTGAAAGATTCAGCCTTCTGGTATGACAAGCAATTCTCTCATGGCATCAGCGCCGCCACTGGAAGCTCCTTTCAGAAACCTCAGCAGAAGAAATGCTCGGATGGGCGCTGGGAGGTTCTTTGCGGCAAGTGTGAACAATGGATTACACTCTCCAGTTGCAAGACGGAGGGAACTTCATGGCTCAGGCATGCCTATATGCTAAATTTGACTAACTCTATGGAGGTTTCTGACTGACGAAGAATAGTGTTACAAACAGTCCACGAAGAAACGTATGCCTCATTGCCGCCGTAAACGCAGAAGATCCGAGACGCTTGCTTTGGCAAAGCCTAAGACTAAATTGAATCATCTACGGAAGCAATAAGAAGCTACTGAGGCTATATAAAAGTTGTCAGCCAAGCGATGATGAGCAAAAGATCTTCCCAAAAGGTTCCCCAGAGAAGGCTTAAATCTCAATATACCATCGAGGTTCTATTGGTTAAGTTTTGAAAACATGAGTGAGGCATAATTGCCTCGCTTGAATAGTGTATACAATCTTATCACCACTTTTCGGTCTAGTGAAATCGATCAAATGTCCCTGTGAGATACACTAAGCAGTGCAAGGAACTGTGTAGAAACTTGGTAGCGAGCAGTCTTGCTCTGGAATACTAGGCCTTGACGAGCCGCCCAATACATGATCGCACTGCGTTCATGCTATCTTCGAAGACGCTGTTTCTGGTTCCTTTTTCTTATCCAAAAGATTGCGTTCATGTATAATATGGTTCAGACTTCTTTTGTGATACTTCATGATCAAATCCAACTTGTGCCAGCTTAAAATTGTCCATCCTAGCTTCGCACTCCTGCTTGATGACAACTTCCACTCATTCCAACGGTATGTCTCTCGGCGTCGACTTCATCTGACCGTTGTAGAAGGGTTCTTTATAAGCTCAGAGTTACCAGCTAGGGGACTGAAGACTGAGTGTATCCTCAATAGCAGTGTACGTCCGTGTGCCAACTTGATGAGAAAATGGAGCGTCAACGTCAACCTCTAACCTATATTCCCAGCGCCTGGAAACATCAACAGTGTACGTGGAGCGGAGCATAACTGCGTCATACGTAACGCAGAGCTGATCGGGCCCACCTTACAGGTTGGCAAGGGCACTCAAGCCTGCGACAAACTAGTGGTTACTGAACTTAGGACTAGTCGGGCTTGTTGGAACCGGCGATTTGAGAAGCGTCTACAAATCTTGTCGTCCGGTGTCTACGGTGACGTTGGTGGGTTCTTTTTTCTTCTTCTCTTCAGGTTAGTCAACGCCACTCGTTGAAAAACTTCGGAACCAGATGAAGTATTGTGTGTCACGTATGATTGTAAGATAGCTGTCAACAGGACTTGGACCTGTGTTAGCTCGGCGCACCGCCATTGGAGCTGGTTAGAATTCTTGCGATCATGGCTCATCTCAAGCTCTAGCCATGGTTTCCTGATCCATATTGACTTGCCTTGGCACCCTACACCCTACGTGAATTCATGTTGCCAACATCCCCGTTCTTGCGTTTGTGTTGTCGAGATTCGTGGCTATGTTGGCTATGGGCCTTGATCGAACCCCATTGAGACGAAACCCTATCTCGTTAAGGTTAGTAGTGCGAGGAGACGAAGAGGCAGTGCAGTTGATGGCGACACAGCCTCCTTACAGTCAATCAGCCAGACGAAGAACTGTTATTGACCTGTCATTCGCAGGGCTGGTTCGCCAGCACTAGGTAGCCATGGCAGCCACACGTTCGTTTGGAACGCGCGACATGCGTGAGGCGAGTGTAGTCTTTTGATAGGCTACTTTCATGGTACGACAACCTATCCACGTTGTGCAGCGACTGGCAAGGCATACAACTCGGACTTCTACCGCTGTCTGCCTGAGACATTCTACCTGGGAGTCCCTGTTCGAGTCCCTGTTCCTATCGAAATTGCCAGTGTCCTACGGTTGAAAATGCAATACGTCGACTTCTCCATCGCGTAGGCTTCGCGTGGTTACCTGAAGATGGCTTATCACGATTCGTTTGAGTCACCCCTTACCAATGAGCCCATGAAATTCCAGGCTCCCCATCAAGGCTATCGCGCACTCGGGATCACTGGTATAGGGATTCTAGTTTTTATGACCTGTGTATTTTCAAGCATTGAACCAGTGCTATGTCAGTCTGCTGACCAGCCTTGCTACAAGGAGGTCGGGGGATGAAACCATGGAGTGGAAAGACTGTTAGGTATAAATTGCACATCAGAGCCCAGTTCCTCGGGAACCTCTGTACAGTTTCTAACCTTCCTAAGCTCGCCCACTCAAGACCTCTGGCGCCCTTCCGCTCACTCCATCCACCAGCCCCTCGGCGTTTCCAACTTGCAACTCCTCTTGTCGCCATGTTTTATACAGACTATGGAGCTACTGGTCAACCGAACAACCCGCGGTACCCTTTCGGCGCTATCCAGGATTCCAACCAAGATCCTCAGTCACCAGTCTCCTGTCGCGGAAGATTCCTAGACGTCCCAAAGAAACAGAACAAGGTGACGGAAGCAAACAGAAGGGCTGGAAAATTCATCGCGAGAAACGCGGTCCTCCTCCTGACACCGGTGATCTTCATATTGCTAGCCATATCTGTTTGGGATTTCGCGCGACCGGGTTCTGGACATCGAGCCTTTTGGATCAACTTCTTCGGCATTTTGTCTCAGGCAGCCAACCTCACACTGCTTTTCGAGAACCTGCAGCTGCTGATCGGCGAATCAATGGCTGTTTTGATCAGTCCCATCGCGAGGTACGTCCCCGCACTTGACTTGTTTTATCCGGTATCATATTCCAACTTCGGGGCTGACTTTGGCAAAGCAACTTCGTTGAGCTTTCACTGCTGATCGCGGCCGTACGTGAGGGTGTTCCCAGCCTGATTGGAGCGGACTTGTATGGCGGCATTCTCATCAACGTGGGACTAGTACTCCTCAGTGCGGCCTTCATTCAGGCCCTATGGTGGCCCCGAGACACCTCCATGAGCTGGTGTGCTCTCCTCAACACTCCAGCAAAGACGAGCAGTGATGGGACCCAAGTGCCACTTCCGGTGCTTACCTACGTCGGTATGGCCATGTTGCCAGTCTCTTTCTTCTTCGACACCCTCCTTCACGGGGCCGCGAGGCTCCTTCCAGGACACGAGGTGGCATTCCACCATGCCTTTCAGGTGCTAGCTTGGCTGAAGCTCCTATCCTACTTGGCCCTTGTTGCTGCCCAATTCTATGATCAGATTTATCCGAATCACCTCCACGCACCGATTGACACGATTCTTTCTAGGCGGGCAGTCAACTATGAAGAACTGGCCTCAAACCCCTTGGACCAGGGAGGAGAGGATAATGCAGCTATGTCTACGACACATGTCAGTGTTCACGATCAAGAGACCTGTCTGGACCAGAGGAATGACGAGCGAAACCCACTCCTGGGACCAAAGATCAACACGAACGATGTGGGCAAAGAAGAAGACGAAGATGAAAAGAAGCGCCGCTTGTTGGGCATGCTCAAGCGCTGGAAGCCTTTCTTCCCACAGAAAACAAGGCTCTGGATGTCGCTTCTTGTGATCTTCTGGATGGTCCTCAACTCGGTCGCCACGGCGGTCCAGGGCGACTGGTTGGCCGACGGCATCAACCGCTGGCTAGGGAAGCCGAAAGACCCAGTCACGTTGGGTCTCATTCCCTTGGTCGGAGCTGCACCGGAGCATATCATCGCTGTCGTCCTTGTGATCCTGTCGCCCTATCGCTTCCCAGACGTCATCATCACGACCGTCTTGTCCGGTTTGAACCTCTGCAATCTTGTCGGTCCTATTATCCAGTTGTATGCCTGGCACATCGCAGAAGTGTGGATTGAACTGGAAGATGACTGGAGACACCCAATGATAGCATGCATCATGTCTCTCTCGATTTTCGTCTCTTATCGCCACGGCGTCGTCCGTCTGGACGCGATTCTGCTCAACATTGCCCTACTGACTGCCCTATACGCGGCAGACTTTTCCGACGTCATCCCTCGATGAATTCAGATGTCGGGAGGCGTGCGTGCTTGTATGAGCACAGAAGATCACATACGAGCATTGATGGAAACATAGATAACGTGGAGAATCAAGTGCAAGTACGCAGTTTCCGCAGGAGGACATCCCATGAGTTCTCTTTGGTATGTTTGTCTGCTCGAGTGAGTTGAGAAGCGATTCATGTCGGCTCTTTGGCCATTTCATCGGTGGTGCAGACAGCTCCGTGGCTGTGAGGTGGTTGGGAGTTAGCAGTAGCGATGTAGTAGTCACCGTTAAATGATTATGACGAGAGAAAGGGCATCACATGCCGACCTATGTATCTGCATATGCCAAGGGGCGGTGCGAATGATCGAATTGTAAAATGTCGTATTGACTGCTTTAATGTCAATATGCTTACCTAGGCGGACTGATAATTGATTCATCAGATCGCAATCCTTACAGCATTCGACTACACCTGCTCATTACTCATCCTTCCCTTACTCGAACCGTGCAAGCAGTTTCCTCTTTTCATAGATTGTCGTACGTCTCTAAAACATCTTTGTCCAGGATTCGCGTATGCCTCTGCCAATTTGCTTTGTGACTAATTTTATGCACGGTTGATTGGAACAGGCTGCTAACCCAGATCCGGCCAAATCCTTGCTCACCACACGGCCGTGGTTCTGTTGATAACCCTTTATTTTTCACACGCCTGTCGTTTGATGTGCTGTCATTTGCTGTATCTCTTTTCCCGACATTGAAGTGGTGAAAATAAAAGCAAAAAATACCCTCTTTCTATGTATTCTACCGAGTAGCATCATAGTCCGTGTTTGGTCGTTTTGACTTAATAAACCAACTCCCATTCCCCTGATTCACGCTATGTGGCACAGTGGATATAGCGCTTGGACGTCTTTCCGACAAAAGGCAACTCTACGCCGTGCCGGCTCTTCAACTGGGGTGCTCCTAACGTGGCTTTGAAGTGCAGAAAAAAGGCTGTGGCATTCACGACGAGAGACTTGCAAGGATGCATGGCTAATTTGATGCTTTGTACATGCGGCGTTTTGTGTGTTTGCCCTGCACGCTGCCTGAGTTCTGCCTTGGCAAGGCTGACAGGGTCTTGACTTTTTGTTTCCGCGCCCTATTTTAAAGGCCGGTAGCCCTGGTTTGGCCATTGGCCCTGCAGTGGCAAGGGCCCCATAGACCGTAGAAAGAGTCACCCCCCCTCCCAAGAAGCCGGGACAAGACGCGTCTGCCCAGCCGGTACCACGGTTGATCGCGCTACAATGACACGACGGCGAACTCGGCGTGAGAGCTGGGAGATCGTGAACGCATTGAAGAAGTCGCTGAGACTGGTGCAGTGAAGTCGCTTCTCTGTCGTCATTACGTTAATGCCGTACGGCGCCATCCATCCGTTTCTAAGCAATGCCCGTGGAGATGATACCGGCATTCGATCCTGAATCCAAGCTCCGCAAGTAAATTGTGCGTATCCAGAATCCAATCCATTGTGACAAAGACCGTTAACGTAGAACTTGAAGGTTGCCCATTCGCTGTGAGGTTTGCCTACCTTATCGTTAACACTGCGAACGAAGACCGCTGTCTTTGTCTCAATGGTATAATCAAGAGTTTGCAACCATTCTCTAGCGACAACGGGTTTTCCACATCCAGTATCGGCACATACAAAAACTGTCTCTCCTCCCGGAGAGTTCATTGTATCAAACTTTCGCACTTGAGGGCGTTTGTGACAGTATTCAAGGTAACGCAAATTCGGGAGCAGACTCCATAAAACAGTTCAACCTCGCGACCGACGCCTCAGAGAAAGAAACACACGGAGTTCTTCGCTAGGTGATGCCCCAGCAGGTGAGGACAGCACCGAGGAGAATTTCAAGAACGCAGGAGTTATCATGTGGATATCGGGGCGCTTCAGCAGTACAGACCTCCAATACATGATGCCGGAAAGCGAAATGCTTGAAATCGTCTCCCACACGTTGGACTTACTGTTGCACTGTAATCAGTAAAGGAGAGATGACAGCTCTAAAGTATGCATTCAGCTAGCTGTGGCGCAAGTTGCCTCATCGACACCTGTCCTCAAATCCAGGAGACTATCCTCAGTATTTCGACCAGTCTCATATGTGGAAGAAGCGAGACTGACCCATCTTGACATTGAGAAAGCTCAGGCAGTGCCCCTTCATGTGAGCTAGGGCCACCAGTATGCCATGGACGTCTTCTCTTGAATCGTGGACCCATGCTGACACCGCCCTGGCCCTGCCCGATAAATTCAATATAAAAGGATTGGCAATTAATTCTTGTGAAGCCTTCCAATCTTTCTAGTTTTACTACGCCCTCCTTTTGTGCTCTTGACCTTCATCTTTGGCCCTATCCACGCAATACTTACACTTCGCCACGAAGTAACACGGAAGTTGAAACTTAACCTCTCACTTCTGTCTGCAATATCATTACACAACTACCTTACGCATACATCTGCACCTACGCCTATGATTATTATGAAGTCAAACGACTTTACTAAGAACGAATCCGTTCTGGGCGTGGGCGAGAGGTGGACGACACTAACGGCCCAGTGCAAGCCTCTGGCTATGTACGACTGCGATGCACAGAGTTACTCAACAGTATCATATTGGGACACGTCTTCTATCTCATTTCAGCTAATTCCTAGTGAATCATTATCACGTTCCGGATATATGAACCAGAACCTTCACCTCCCTACGAAGATGAACGACTGTAGGTAAATGCAAGCCAAATGCTATAACTAAGCTAACTCCAATCAGCACCATGGATGGAAAATCCAGTTGGAGTGCAATTCAACCTTCAGGGTGAGGGCTTCAATATGGCTACTAATGAAGCCACTGCCGTGTTTATCCTCAATCAAGATACGCTCATCTATGAAGACCACATGGCTACAGATGATAGATCAAAGCTGTATTGCACGCCTGGTTCTTCCTCTTTCACTACCACCTCTAGTCCACATTGCGATGGCTCCTCTCAAGTGGCCTCCGGTGCATGCCACTTAAGTCCCAGCTCCTCGGCCTCAGATAAAGGTCCTCCCATGATTCTTTCGGCTGAGAGTTCGAGTGTTGCCTCAGGACCAATGAAGCCTCTGCCGATAATAGACCGTTCAGTTAGTCAGAGCCGTAAAAGCTACGCTCTCCTTCTCGAAATCGCAATCATCGATATGCTCCTTACGGGTCATAGGGGTCATGACTCGAGCAGTACTCTCAAGTCAATGCCAAACCCTCAGCAAGCCACAAGCCTTCCCAGTATGTTTACCATGCTTGCCCGGACACTCTTCTCCTGCCATCGGTGCCACTCCTCTGCCTCTCAACTATGGGAACCTCCAGGTTATACAGCAAACATCGTTCGTTGTACCAAGTACTCCCGTCTACCAGAGAAACAGCATGCTGCTTCCTACTCAGCTTCCCTCCCAGATGGCCCAGCAGCAGCCCTGGCCAACCGATGTCCACCACTTCGCTACCCCTCAGCCACTACTGTCTGGCGGCCTTTTCGGAGTACTTCAGAGCAACGGAGATGCCGCTTGTCTCAACGGACACCACACTGACCTTTCTGACCCTCCTGAGCTATACGCGGCTCTCCGCGAAGAGCAGATCCCTCCACCTCCTGAGGACATGAACCCTGAGGATCCCGATATGATCCCCCGCGAGCAGGGGTTGCGATTTGAGGGCGACCTTTACACCCCTAGATGGGTTCGAGGTCACGGCAACAAGCGAGAGGGCTGGTGTGGAATCTGCAAGCCAGGGCGATGGCTCGTGCTGAAGAACTCTGCCTTCTGGTACGACAAGTCTTCTCTCACGGCATTAGCGCTGCCACCGGAAGCTCCTTCCTGGAGCCCCAACAGAAGCGACGCATCGGTGGAAACCTGGATGCTTGGGAGGGCCTTTGTGGTAGCTGTGAGCAATGGATTGCCCTTGTCAGCAGCAAGAAGAAGGGAACTATTACCTGGTTCAGTCACGCGTACAAGGTAAGTCAGACCAATCATTTGGAATGTGCTTCGACTAACAGCATCCGGTGTCACACGCACCTTAAGGTGAAAGGCACATATAGACGTCGCCGTGAAGGGGGAAGCGCTAGGGGTTTCGGCCAGACTGGTCTCTCCCCGTTTCCTTGTTCCTAGTCCTGACGCCAGATTGGCAATTTCTACGCTTTCTGTATCATTCTTCTTCTACTGCGCAAGGCAGAGCCTTGATTTGAGAGCCGTTGTTTAGTCTAGTGTGTCTTCATTCGTTGGATCGCCATTCGGGTATACTATACATCATACTGTGCATTCTAGGGAGGGGTGAAATTCGGGCCTTGTGCGATCCAGTTGCGAGTATTTCCGTAGAAAGTCTTCAAAAGAGATTCAAAACACGGAATCGCCACCAAAGCGATACCCGAGTTCCTGCTAGACTTCCGTTGTCCATTCTTCTGAGCCAACACTCCACGCACCCTCCCAGATGCATGGTCCTCTGAGATGCCGTCACGTTCGCCGCAGCTGCCATCCAGTATCCCGGTCGAGGCGCCAAACAGAAACTTCTGGTTGATCTTTCATAATTCGCCAACCCAGAAGCCATCATGATCAAGAATGTTTGAAGTGAATAGCTGAGTGATCACCCCACCAGAAAAATTCTCCAATCCCTCGCCTACCCAGCCACATGCTAATGCCGGATAATCGCCATTAGCCTTGACATAAGTTTTCTCGATGAGAGGAACCCAGGTCTTGTTCTGGTCTCCGCACCGAGCAAAACAAGGACCTTGGACCCAGTCTGATGCTCCTTCTTGTACTCACTTTCCGCGTCCACTCGATCAGTCTGTTGCAGAAATGCTCGCTGCAAACTCGGAGAATCCCAACAGAGTGATTGAAAGTAGAGCATATCATCGATAATTGCATCCGTCCAAGCTCCGTCTCGGCAAAAGACAAAGCCGCAGACACCAAATCCTACTCCAAGTGTTAGTATCTTTTGAAATTGCAACATGGAATGGCATGAGATATACTTGCGTCGTGCACCGCATATGTCTGAGTGAGCCCATATTCGAGGTTCGCGAGAGCGGTCAAGCCTGCAACAAACAAGCAGTTTCTGAGCTTGCCCTGCTTCAGTTCTTCACCATCTACATTCTTTATGAACGTATGCAGTGAAAAGATTTCATGTACTCTTTTGACGGTGCCAGGCGCGTTTGGCTCCGTGTCGAGGCCTGATTTCACCGAGATTAATCATTGTCTGTTGAAGCCCATTCATAAAGTGATCTTGATCATCAAAACCAAATGCTTGAGCTATACAATTAACCACAAGCAACAAATCCGGCGTCCGAGGATCACTATGGTTACTCACGATATCCCAGCCACGGTCCCTGTATCTCATATTCACCCGCTTACACTCTGTGATGATCTCGTTCACTTTTCGCTGACCTTCTGCCACCTATTGAAGGCGTCCTTCAGTAAGTAACCCATTACCATGATTTCCGTTTGAAGAAGCTTTTGCTGACTGATCCAGTGGCAGGATTGCCAGGGCGTGTTGAGGGTGAGGTTTCGAGAAGCATTTCCAAATGTTATGGATCCACATTTGCTGCGACAACAGTGGTTTCTTTTTTTTGTTTCTCTTTCTTATTTTCAAATTAGCCAAACCGCTTTGCGAAGGACTTTCTAAGTCAGATGAGGTAGAATCTATCATGTATCATGGTTGACACGTAGGAGAAGCAAGTATGACAAGTTCGGGGGTTTAGAAACCAAGTCTAACAGGTCGGTTGAGGGATAATGGCTGATAGCGGGCTTTCTGGAAGGCCAGAATGAGATATTTCTCCCATTCTTCGCTCGCAAGCCTCATTCATCTTTACGTCCAATCTAACGCGCCTCGACGTGAGCTCCAAGATCCAGAAACGGACTCTTTCAGACTCGGTGGACCGAAACAGGAACTTCAGTCAATGGATATTCTCACGGAGTCAAGCATGAAATATCGATATTCCACCTTCATTTCAATTCCCGAGTCCAATTGTCATCCAGTAGGTCGAATCCTACATAAGAACGGTTAGAGGCAGAAAATCTATACCTTTTGACTGGTTGACTAGTTGTATAAGCTCCTCAGCCTTGAGTGAGCTTTAGGCAGTCTGCTTGTCCGAAGGCGTTGCTTAAGCGTTTGGTGCATTTGCTCTGTCCAGATTTACCCGGCAACTATCGACTCTGAGGTCATTGTGCACGTCCAAAGTTTTGGCGCAACAGAGTCAAAAAGCTCAAGCTAGGGCTAGTTAGCGGCCTGGGTCATTGATAGACATTCTTGCCTGATAAAATGAACCAAATATTTGGAAGGCAGATCAGCGAGACCTAAACCTGACGTTGACTAAGCGACAAAAGAGGAGGAGTGAACTAAGAAAAAGTCAATGTATAATGTTGGATTTGGTGTACTAACTAATGAACAAGCGTTGGCGAGCTGGATAATGGCCACTACTTATGGCGAAGATAGACTGGCTCGTCTGCAAAATCCTGTACGCAGTTTAGAATTTCGAACAGCTTGAACAGCTTTTTGTGCTGGCAGCTACGAGACACCATGGAAGACGTCCTCCGATACAAAATGTTTCTGCCTTGGGATGTTGTAGACAGAAGTGAATTCATCATAAGATCCGTTAACATACTACATATAACCACTTCCTGCTCCTCTTGTCATCACCGCTTGAGGGTGACTCGTTGCTTCAGATGCGCCGTTTGGTTCTTGGCCATAGTTGACCGTAGGGCAAGCATATCTCGAAAGTATCGTCATCAGAACACTAATCCCAGAATGACTTTCCTTTTGCATGTCACGTGAGCCCTGATAGCCACGAGTACACACCATTAAGCGTAGGCACGCTCAGATTTGTCATCAAAATGACTGAGTAGAGGTACTTTCTTTAATTTCAGGTGTGTTGTGAGATAAGTTGCAGAGTTTCGACTGCACTGTATAAAAAATGAAATGGCAGCAATTTTCTCGCACATTTTCGGATGGATGATAGCGTAGATTGTATAAAAGAATTGACATGGGGTTAAACGTCAGACTACTCCCATTGAATGCCGACCAGCCTTACGAAAAGAATAGGAAGGAGTGCTTAGTGATAACTCCAGGCCCAGCTTTATCGGCATGGTCCCACCTACTTGAGATTTGCAAGGCGTGATCGCCATGAAAAAAATAAACTCAGTGTCACTCTCCGAAATGATACCAGTACGCACAGCCCAGCGCAAGGAATATGGCAGTTTGCAGGGGCTAGAGTACAAAGTAAGCCATTGCACGTATACTGGGGCAGATTGTGGGCCGGCGGAGATGTGCCAGGCCAAGTAAAGTCCCGGTACAGAAGCGCCAGCGCACGGGCTACTCTGGCCCATCTCTGCCGGCACCTAGCGTATGCTGGTACACATGTGCCAGTGTATTTGTAGTGGCACATGTTGGCCAGAGCAGAACTACTACTCGATGTAGCCTAGCTCATGTGTGCCATTCCGGGTACGCCAGTACACGTGGTGTAGCTTATCTGTAACAGCATGTATGGGGCGGCACGTGTGTGCCTGCGGAATTGAACAAGCGTATACGCGCCAGCACACGCGGCGTGCCGGCACAGATGAGCCAGTGCAGCACCTGTACTAGCACACCCAGACCAGCTCAGCATGTATACTGATCCATGTGTGCAGGCGCATCTGTTGTACTAGTTAACCAGCTCCAGTTCACCTAAGGTGCCAGTGCACGCCGACTATCGTAGTGAATGTTCTAGCAGACATATGCCCGGTCATCTCGCTGAAACAGTTTGATTGAGTAACCTTGATCTATCTCGCAGAGACATTGGATACAATTAAAGAGTACCATCAGCATCGTCAGTTTCAATTACCTTTTTCCTCTTGATTTGTGGCGTACTGAGAGGAAAATCGTCTCTTGCTCTTTTCTTCTCCCTCAAGGGATAAATGTCTCCCAAGATATCACGCTCACTATATACCAGGTTTTCTTTGATAAGGATTATGAGCCTGCCCTCTTCTTTTTCTTCGATCTTTAACGCTCTGAAACATGAGTGAGGCATCAACGTCCTCATATACTGGTCAGCCATACTGTAGCCTTGTTGGACGATTACCTGTAACCATGCCGTCAACTCTGCCTCCGTCTTTACAACCCTTGTTTTTCTCCTTATTTCAACCGGAAATGCTATCCTTTGTAAGTCTAAGGTTTCAGACGTGAGCGGTGGATTGTCCTCTTCGATTTCTTGCAAGTCCGAGGTGTCGGACATGGGCGGAGGGGTGTCCTCTTCAAACGGAAAAAGGGCTGCCTCATCCTAGTAGGGTTGATTAGTCTTTTTTTTTTCTTGCCACTTGCCATGGAGACTACATCTCTTACCTCTTGATTTCTCACCTCCTGTGCTTCTGATTCGAGTTCCTTCCTGCGAGATTCCAAGGTGTTAATAATCTGCTCAATAGTATTCTTTTGGTCTTCAAGGCGTTTTAAATCGTCATTGGCCGCCTTTTTCTTGGAATTGAGGGCAGAGAGGCTCTGTCGCTGATCTGCAACTTCCTGACATAGGGTCTGGTACTCTGTGTCCAGATCTCTTTTAGCCGCTTCTCCTTGATTTAGTTGCGTTTTCCAATTTTCCAGATTCTGTTCCTGCGCTTTCATGGCTCTGATGCTTTCGTCGAGCTTATTTTCTTCTTGTTTTTTGTTGTCAATTCTTCCCTGACACTGCGATTCCTGCGAGAGTAACTGGTCATATCTCTCCTGCAGTTCGGAAATGGATGCGCGTAGCTGATCCTCTTGGCGTATTAATTGCTCACTGGCCCCCTGTGACCTAGGCCAGTATTCGTCATCGATCAGTTCGCACTCGCCCACCTCGGCCGCCACATGCAGCAACTCGTCGATACCTTGCGGTTTATCGGGATAGATGTCAAAGTAGAGCGACCTCTGGATGAAGAAGAAGGACGATTCAAGATTTTCCGGGTCGAATGGTTTGTGGAAATTCGAAAGAAAGAGTGAATTCTTGTACCTTTTCAAGTCATCGGGGTGAGGTTTACCGTGCTCATAAGGCTTCGTAACAATGTCTGGATTCTGTACGTAGGCTGATTGTATAGGAGATTGTCTCCAGCACGCATTGGCCCGTATATGATCTATCTGGTCCGATCGGCATCCGAGTCTATGAGCAAGCACCGCGAGCTCAAAAAGCTTGGCCTCGTCCACGCAGCTCTTGGGCTCAGCTCGTTTTGACGTTACATCACGAGGTAAGGATGGAAATTCTCGTAAAGCAAAAAGCCACAGCTGTCTGCGTGCGATCTCGAATTGGTCAATCTCACTGACGTGGACCAGTTTGAAACGAGTGTCAGATACCTGTAACAAGCAACGGCCATCGCTTCTCTCTTCAAATCCGTTATTCAAATCATCCCATAGGTCCCGCGCCTGACGGTGGCGTGGAACCAGGTGTCTCAGGCAATCGATAACGCTCTGTAGATACAGGGTATTCCGAAAGAAAATCCCTAATGTTGGAACAACTCGATCCGTCGTGGCTGATTCGAGCCGAGACAAGATGGCGGCTCGTTCTGTGGTGTCGAAGTTACGCAAGATCTCGCCACTGTTGGCGAGACTGTGGCTGGCGTATGCACCTGAGGCTCTGCCGCTGACCACCTTGACAGTGGTCATATCTAATCTCAGTTTCATACTCACATCATGACAGCAGATGTCGTCCCAGAAGTCAAACACACGTTTAATCTGATTTCGGGTCTGAATACGTCAATGTTCAGAAAAGCATGCGTCATCATCGTCGAAGCGCCTACCTGCTGTCTCGGCATGGCTATTGTCTTTCCTACGTTGCCGAGGCTGATTCCCCAGAAGAGGGCAGGGATCTCATGGAATCGCCTCAATAAGTCTCCTTGAGAGGACGGACCCGACCATAGCCGCTTCAAGTCTTTCGCTTTGCCCTCGGAATGACGCATAAGCTGAGCGTACCATGTGTTAGGCCGGGGTCCTTGATCGTGATCGCCGTTCTTCAACCAGAACAAAGTGATATTGTAGAAGTATTCGGCATCTGTCATTTGCCTCTCGCTCACCCTTTCATCTGCTAGGTCGTTTCTTGCATCTTCGCTTAGGTCTGTTTCTTCAGTTTAACATTCTAGTCTTCTCGATCTATCCTTGAGGGAAGCCTTGTATACCTGTGGAGTACAAACGAACAATCCAACGCTTTTTCCGGTTTACGACGGCTTCAGAGGCCAGAACTCGGTGTACACCTTTGAGACAAATGACTTTGCCATCAGCAAGATCAAGTTCCGCAAATACCCCGTCTTCTTTCTTGAGGTCCTCGAGGGAGAGGCGTTTCTCGGCTCTCCGTAGACTGTCTTCGAGCAGTGCCGGATCGATCAAGGCCGGGATCTGATGGCTGACCTGCTCCGGGGACCAGTCACATCCACGCCTAAACATGGTCTCCAAACTAGCCACATTCTTCTGATCTGGGCTCCCACTGAGCGGATTCCGTTGCTGGCACCAGTCAAAATCTAGGGCTCCAAACCGGATGCTTGCTATGCCTAAGAAATACTGCTGCTTCTCCTTGCTCAGCCTATCTCTGCGGGTACGGGAATCCATTGCTGATGGAAAACATCATGGTGCGAGTAACGAAAGGTGGTTGAAACATACAAATAAGGCGAGGCACAAGGGCCAAAATGGTCGCCACCAGTGTTGCAAGGAACAAAAGATGAGAGATCCGGTTGCAATCGGCTCTCTAGTGGTTCCAAGATCCCCGAACAGACTCTTTTTGGATTACACGTCTAGCGGGTAGACATTATCGACTCGTCCATATATATCATACGCTGCTGTCGCAGTGTTCAGACCGCTGAAGTATGGCGTGACTGTAAGCGCTATGGACAATGAGAAGCAACCGGATAAGAGGGCCACTCGACTTGGAAATTTCTTTGCCGGCAGCGATGTTATTGCAGACTTTGAGAGTCAATCACCGAACGTTATTCCTCCACAAACAGATGCCTCGGGTGATGAACGCACCTCCGACAAAAAAGCTAAAACCCTTCTCAAGAGCATTCCTGCCATTCCGCCCAAGGCTCAGCAAGTCTCGAAGCCTCCCAAGAGAGTTGCTTTTGCTGGCCTCCCAGTGATAGTTGAGAATCCCACCGCTATCCTGGGTCCTAAAAAACACGTAGAAGATAACGGAATAGCCGCATCATTGGAGCATGACCAAACCAAAAGCAACCGTCTAGATCGGCACTTTGAGCCATACTACAAGATCACGCTAGGTCTAAATATGGACGTACAGTTGGCGAGGACAAAACCGGCGGCCTTTGAGGAGAAACCGCAATTACTTGACAAGAAACAAAGCAGTGTCTTGTTTTGGACCCTGTCTGGATCCGAAAGTGAAAAACAGGTATCTGTAGTCCGTAACATTGAGAACAAGAGGTTCGTCAAAGGAATCGGGGTCTATACGATGCCTACGCCAGGTGAGTTCACCGTAGTGTATGAATTCATGCCAGCATCTCTTGCAGAGATCGCAGCGTCTCGTAAAGTCCGTGGCCCTGAATTGGCCTATATTCTGAAGCAGGTTCGTGCCTCAATGACGCCCCCAATTCATACACATTCTTGCTTACATGGAAGGTTTTGAATGGTCTTTTGTACCTTGAGGAACACGATATAGGTCACCCAGAGTTAAATTGCTCCAACGTGCTACTGGATACATCTGGCCAGGTCAAGATTTGTACAGCCACCTCCTTTACATACCAGTCTGGCATCCTAGCTGACCTTTTTACAAAAGGGGGCCAGCATTTCTGTTCCTATGGGACGACCGATAACTTGCTCGCCGGATTTTGGCGAATAACGGTAGAACTCATGAATGGCTATCTGAGGAAGGACATGCGAGGAGATCCTGTTGACTACGCAAAGTGGACGGCATATCCAGCAGCTGTCGACTTTTACAAGTGTTTGGAGACTCTGAACCACGCTCAACGTAATGAAGAACGTTTGCTACCGACTAAGACCAGGGCACTTCATAGCAGATTTGAAACAGTCAAAGAGGTAGGATCATTCCACAAGATGTACACCCGGCCGGACATGAGCTAATTTCGAATGAAGCATCCATTTTGGGCTACAGCCTGCAGACCGCACGAGGTTGGAGCACTAACGCAACTTGTCCTGTTAACAAATAGATGGATAGTGAGTTACACAGAGGGATCTTGATGGAAAGGCTGGTAGTTAAGCTACAAGAGTAAATCCCAGAGCACATCTTAGATCAAGCAGTATAGTAGATTGATAGAGTTTGGTTGAATACCTCTCTTTGCTATAGTATTATGATAAGATCCATGGAAAATACAATTCTAGTTTTACAACACCTAAGATATATCCCAGTGTGGCAATATGTAGGAAGCCGCTACCCTTGTCCCCAAGTGGCTGTCTCTGACATTTTTGTCTGAGCCCCCATGGGTTATAACGACCAATATATCAAGGTTGATAATCTGTAAACACCAAGTCGACCGCGCTCGAATGTTCTCCTGCAAATTTGACGAGCTTATGCCTCGTGTCTTTGGAAACTGAGGCTGTACGTACTGTCAGTCTTGCTCGCAAATCAGAATGAAAGACTGACCTGCGATCATGGTAGGCTTCTCGGAGTCGCCTTGAGCGGGGCTTATCACTGCATCGTTAATCAACAATGTCGCGAGAGGCAAGTCACGATTGTAGACTTTGATCCTGGTTCTGCCTGGCTTCTCACTCTCCTTCTTTTCCATTTCCCGGATGAATAGCTGGACTTTAGGGGGCAATGACGATTTTTCCTCCTCGTAGCACATGGAAATCTTGATACCCGATATTTGAGGCGGTTTTCCGCCTCCCGCCTCCGTGTCCTCGCCTTCGTCAAGGGCAAGGGCAAAGTCTATAATGTCAAAAACCGCATGTGCTTGCTCTGCAACTCCTGTCAATCGAGGAAAAGAATGAAGGAAGGAGAGACCTACTCCAGGATGGGATATGCCAGATGAGATGTACGGGCGCGCTACGCATCTCATGCGCACGAGTCGCATGGACTAGCCCCTGTAGATAGGGCGCAACAGCCACCACACCTAGGCCAGTGGCAACTAACAGAATCGTTTCATATCCTTTCATAGCGATTGTAGCTCCGTAGGGGCCCATGTAAAGACCGATATTAGACTTGAGGCCGCGCTTCACTGCATCCTGCAACTTGCTGGTGAGGCCGCGGTTGACCTCGACAAATACCTTCAGTTCGGTTTGGGCACGGATCGACCAGTTGGCAACCGTGAACGGGTGACTCTGTAGCCCTGATAGCGGGCCCAACGGGATCCATAAGGTAATATATTGCCCAGGCTCGACCTTGACTGGCTTTCTCAGCGTCATTCTGACCTGGATGTACTCGTAGCTACCATTCTGACTGAGGGACACCGACTGGAACCACCAACCATTCCTATACACAGTCTCTCCGACCTGCCAGGTCAGAGAGCCTAGGAAGATACCGGCAACCACATAGAGGAAGATGAGAGAAAACGGCGAGTCGGCCGGGATGTGGCGCCACATGGCGAAGCCCAACCATCCTGCTACAAGATGGTGAATGGACAGTAGCATTTCATAAGGAATCCATGACGGGAAAGCCCTGATAGGTATGAGGATGAAGTAAATTCCAACGAGAGCCTGTTTGATGTCAGCTCTAAACAACTTATCACGGATCACGAGCTCGTTACTAAAGTAGTATAAAGATTGTGCCCCTGATCTATGGCAGGCCATCCGTGTCTGGAGAACGCTCCTACAGCGTGGATAGTGGACAGAATGGCAACTACGTACCCTGCACCGGCGTGTATTCGCCTCTGAATACGAAGCCGAAATCGCAGGACGGAAGCGATGAAGTCAAGGCAGGGACCAATATACAAGATTATGAGGTTAACAAATGCAAGCTTGCCCGCTCTGGAGCAGGCTTCTGCCACGTCCCCAGCACCGATGATGATACAGCTCAGGTTGGATGTCAGATAAGAGAGGAATATGAGAACATGGGCCCAAGTGATGATGTCCACGCTACTTCCGCGGCGGAATGGGCCTCTATACGCCAGACACCTCACCGCCCATTCGGAGATTCTTCTTCCCAAGCGACGGAGGGCCGGTGGACATACGTAACGGAGGATGATTCGTATGGCACGCCGCAGGGCTAGCAGTACTAGAAATGCCGTCAACCCTATTGCGTACCAGTCCGTTATGGTTAAGATACTGACATCAAGCTCCATTGATGCGGTGCTTCTTTTGATCCACACGAGAAGGGGGGAGGAGAAGGGGAAGAGGGGACAGTCAGGACGTCGGTTACCATGCAGATGCATTTAAGCGCATGGACGGCCTGTTCAGCCGCTTCTCGATCCAGTGATATAGTAATGAAGTGATGCTCACAGTTCACTTTGGCTTCTGTGAGAGTGCGAGACCAAAAATCCGAATCGGTCTTTTTCGAGGTTACCGACGTCCATCGAGGTCAAAAGCTGGCTTACAGTGGTTAGTCTTAACCAGGTGCTTTGTTTTCTTCTGAATTGTACACGCCCGACGTCGCGTGATGTTGCATTGGGTCTTGATAAACCCTTAGCAATGCGGTAAGCTCACGAGCACGTACAAATTTTGGATCTATCCTGCACATCAAATGGTATAGTAGGTTTTACACAGACTACACAGACGAGGAATTCATATGGGAGCAGGCATGGAGATAAAAAGAGTTTTTATAATATCTAAATAACCTTGAGACTTGGTATAGTGAATGGAAAGTAGTTTTAGCCAGCTCCCTACGCTCATGTCTAGTCACCTGTCTTAAAAATGATTAGAGCTGAGTAGATGACTAATGGCTATTGCTGAATCGGGCAGTAGTAGTAGTAGTAGTAGTATTTATTACGCCCGGGAG